>OX235273.1:48258545-48323169 GCA_944472155.2 Trichobilharzia szidati
TCAAGAATTGACTAATTCAAGTAGTGTTATTGATGCCAGTGTTTTTGATAAAATGAATAAGAGAAATTACTATTACTATGCCAGTAAAATAAACTACTATTAACTCCTCTCTCTCTCTCTTTCTCGTTTTGCATTTTTCGAAAGTATGTTACTGAAGATGTAGCAGAAGAAGAGGAGGAAAAATGCAAAAACAACAGGCGCTCTAACAATTATCTATGGTAGGCATGGTAACCTAAAGTTTTAGTTTGTTGGTGTGTGCGCGCGCGCGCTTTCGTGTGCTTACGTATACAATACAATATTCTCGTAGAAGAGAGAGAGTGTGTGTGTGATGAATGGACCATTCTCTCTCTCTCTTCTGTCCCTCTCCTACTCCCTCTCGATGTGTCTTAGGAAGGATGTAGGAAAATTAAGAGAGAGAGAGATAAAAGGAGAAGGAGCCGGTAGGCGGGGTGGTGGTGGTGGCGAGGAATGTAATTATTGTTGTAACTGTTAATAAACTTTTCACTATTTGGTTCTATTGTCACATTTGTTGAATGAACATCATAGTTACTATGAAAGACAGGCTATGAAACAGATACACGCTAGTAACATACATAAGTTTGGGGAAATAAAAGGATAGTGATAAATAAGTAAGGAAATAAGTAGGTAGGTAGTTTGTTAGTTAGGTAGGTAGGTAGATTTACAATCAAGTGGGTGGAGAGTAACGACGATTATCGAGGATACAAAGTGGACGAATAGATCTACAATTGTGTGTGGGTGTCTCTATGATAGAGAGAAACACAATGTCCACCTATGATTGCTTCTTCTAGTACTCCTTATAAATATATGGATATATTTGTAGATCTATCTCTAAGCCCATAGCGATGACGTTTTAGCGTCAGCTGTTACAACATTATATGTATATATATATATAGGCATTATCACCTATTTTCAATTAACTGTGACCAGTAGGATAGAGACACACGATGGGAATACAGACACGAAGGTGAAAATACGATATTCTCGTTGAATAGAATACAAGGAGAAGACAGAAACATTTACACATTACAGACGACTTATTTTCTTGTATAAATATATATATATATATATATATATATATATTAACTTCAAGAGGAGAAAAAAGCACAACGAGAAATTGGAGTCTCCAAGAGACATTTTAATAAATAAAAAAACTAGAATGAATGAGAAGTAGTAATGATAATAGTAATAATAATAACAATAAAATGCAATGATAAGCATTAAAAAGTAAATTAAAGAATATCAAACTAAAAGACAGTGAGGTAAAATGAACAACTGTTCTGAATAATGTATAACTTATACACTGAATGGAAATTCCAGCCTAGTGATTCGAGTCTTGCATGTGAAGCGTTAAATGAAAACGGTTAGTTACCCTGAATACTTACTTCATCACTAAACACAAGGCTAAGAAGACAGAGGAAAGAATTCTTCTGTATCTCTTAACAAGATGGGATATACCGGTAAGCTGTAGCTTACATTTTCCTAACAGCCGGTTGTCATTCTGAAAAACTGAAAGATGAAGTACCTAGGCTAGTGTAGTTGGCCACCTGTAATTGTATCTATCAATTTAACTGCTCCTGTGGAGCTAGTCATATTAGCCACTGGTCTAGGAACCCAGTTTTCCCATGGTCTCTCAGGAACGCCTACCAGTGTGGTTAAATAAAGGTGTTGTTGAAAGCGCTAACAGTTCTATATCTCATCAACTCGTTCAAAAGAGTCACATTGAGGAATCTTTCTCTATCATCTATCGAGCATTGAATAAATTACCAAAGGCCTCTAGGCATCGAACACTCTAAACAGTAGAGGTGATTGCAATTCACCTAAAACAATTGGAGCTATGTGTGCAAAAGAAGCAAGTTCAGACAGCCACCATTGCTATCCTGGCCTGGCCTGTTGTCGAGCCTATAAATGCATAAATTCTGTGTTACTTCGCTTAATATTTTCTGATATATCTCTCTCTTACTGACGCTTTTGTCAAGTAATCACCTGTCGATACTATTGTACCAATAAAATTTAAACCAAAATTAATGTTGTTAATAAAAATATTCCTATAATTATTTTCTATAGTTGGTTTATAAGGATTAGTTTTGTCTTAACGAGTTGATCACGGACTGAGAGAGAACCATTGAAAACCAGCCACAGGGAGTACTGGACACCTGTTTCATCAGCCTGTTTTGGGAATCATCGGCAGTACTCACCCACCACAGAAGGGTTTGAACCCAGGACCTTCCGGTTACAAGGCAAGCCACCACTGGGACCCGACTTCTTAATGGCCAGAGAATGAATTCTAACTTCTACCAATTCGTGATTTAGCGCGAACCCCAACCAATACTATCGGTGGGACATTCATCCTCACACTTGACTGTTAGGACCTCACCGGAACTCCAGGTCCTTCGGGTAAATAAAAGTGAGACGTGATGAAGAAGGTGCCATCGAAAGAAATATCCTTTGTTGATTAGTCAGTCTTTTAAATGTTTTTTAAAAGAAGAAAACTGTTTGTGGGATACTTTGAAAGCGGCACAATGTAACTGGAGTTTTGCTGAGCACTGCCTAGATTACTCCTTAGTTATGACGCTTTAGTCACGTCATCACATTAACAAAAACTATATGATAGGGTTTCACCTTGATTGGCGTAAGTTAGATATGCCTTCAAGCTAAATTATTTCTCAGTCTGGATCCCATTCCCTTCACAGTTTCTACCTGACCCACAGAAATGTTGACAGTGATCAACTATTGTCTCTGAAGTTGAACTAAACCCCCTGGAATTGAAAGACTTATGAATCCTTGTGCAGATTTCCCTATTTAGATTACTAGGCAGCATATTCTGTGCATATGTAGTCAACACAGTTATTTCTGTACGTACATGTTGATTTATAATTTAAGAAACAATTTTATCAGAAAAAAGGTAATTTGATGAAGCAGAAAATCTTAAATATTTAGGCCTACTGATCCGATAAGTTGTAGTTTCGGAATGATTATGTAATCGCGACAAAGTTATTAACTGACAGGTTGTTATTCCCCCACTTACATTAGTCATTCATATACATATGCTTCCTAAAACGTCACTTATCATTAAAAATATTAAGTCATGCATAGATGTAACAGATGAAAAAGGAAAAGGAAGCTAATTTATTCTGCTTTGTAACTTTCTGATAAGTAGGATAATATATATGCATTATTGTATTCGTCTATTCTCTCTCTATCTCCCTCTTTATGATTATGCTTCAATGCTTGCATCATTTATACATTAGTGAATGATCAAACTTACTGACCTGATCTATTCTTAAACTTTGATTAACTGGGATCTTATGTAGAATGACGATGATGTGATGGATGGAAGGGAGGGAGGGAGGGAGGGAGGACACGCAGAGTTAGAGAGTGTAGGGTTTTTACAGATTTCAGATTCAAACAATGCTTAGAATAGGCAAGATTTTAGAGATAAGTTGAATGCTGAATAGATGAACATGTCTTAATTAATTTGTAACACAGCAGGATAATGTTGAACTTATTTAATGTCTATCTATGCTCTTATATATCTTTAAAACACGCACACACACAAAAAAAAATGAAAATCTACGGTGGAAATTTGTACACGTACATGTAAAAAATTTTTGTACATGAAACTTAACTATTCAAGATTTAATAGATGGTGAACCCGAAAATCTATTAGCTTCTCGTTAAGAAATAAAAAAAGAGACATATCCAGATGATGAGCCCCAAAATTGTACGAAACGCGCATCTTTGGATTCCACTGCTAGTCACCAACCACCATATCCTCAGATACTACCAAAATATCCTCGCATGGAACTGATGTGTAAACAGAAGAGGCCGAACATTTTGATGCAATAAATCAGTGGGGAAATCAAGTCATAACTGACCCCGTTGCACAATAGGTGGCTGTGGTGTTGTGGCCGAAGTAGTCCAGCGATGATGACTTAGTGTTTGAAATGATGGGTACTAGGTCCGAGCTTCAGTGTGAAACCTTCCATCAATGACTTACTGGGGAATGTAGATACTTCTAGTAGTTGATGAGTCCAGAATAGGACGAAATTCGCATAATGGATTTAACTGCTTGACACAGTCTCATTAGATTCTTAAGAAAATTATAACTGATGATAAGACCGGTGATCGTCTTATGATCAAGGAAGGAACAATATACGATTAGCTGAAAATGAGTTCGATATTCAACAATAATTTATGCCTAGGATAATCCAGTCTATTTGCTTAGTAGGTAAAGCTTTGCAGTAAAAATGACTAAAGTGGAAACTCTGAGATTCCTAAAGTAGGAGAGAAGTTAGAGGAGTTAGTGACTTCGAGAAATTCAGTCGCAAGGCATAAAAATTTCATCTTTTCTTTGGCTATTGCATAACATCACTTTCACTCAATTTTCCACAACACATGAAATGTTTTAAATTACAGAATATCCGAGAAAGAAAAACACATCTTCAGACATATAATAAAGTATCAGGTATACTTACCTTAGTTTCTTCAGTTTCATCGTCTGAATCAGAATCGTCACTTGTACTGTCCGATTCATCACATGAATTCACCTTGATCGGCATTGTCTTCATTGATGATTGGGCGGTTTGCAAACCACCGAGATTTCCATCAGTTAGATGACGCTTTTCTAAATTCATCATTGGTTGCTTTACACGTGAATGACGACCACGTTTACGTAATAGCGATGTGGATGCAGAGTTCGGTGACAATGGTGGTTGATGTAGTACACTAGGTCGTAGAAGTTTTGATGTTGTTGAGTCTGATTGCATCATTGATTTGGTACGTTTTAATGACACAGTTGTACTCAGACTGGTTGACATCGGTACTGTTGGTTTTTGTCTATCATGTCCGACTTGTTCAGGGATTTTATCCCCAGTCACATTCTCTGCTTCCGTAGACGACTTATTCGAGTTGGGATTTGTATATTTATCAGACTTTTCTGTGGACATATTAGGCGTGTTATGCAGGGAAGGTGATGCTTTAGGGAAACCATTATTATTACTATTAGCCATATATGATGTCGGAGTGTTCATAATGATATCAGACTTTTGATTTGAATTGAAATGATTATTATGACCAGTACTATTGGCATGAGCTTGAAATTCATCTAAAATACGATGTGAAATAGCCTTTCCAGAATTATTACTCTCCGACTGATTTGAAGAAACATTTCCCAAGGAACCAGACGATCTAGATGCAGCTGACGAAGTTGAAGATGGTCCATCGAAACTAACTTGTGTATAATTATAAAGGTTAAGCGAATTTTCACCACCTCCTCCCCCTCCGCCGCCGACACCACCACAGGCAGCAGTAGTGGTATTTGCTGATGTCACCGTAGAAATCGGCAAACAATAGACAAGGTCATTATTGTTATCATAAGGTTTAGGGATACACGATAGATTATGCTTGACTTCTGAATTCAACAAACGATAAGGTGTTGTATTGTAATTCATATCACGATGACAAAAGTTAGCCTCAGATAATGGTGTAGAAGTGAAATGACCTACTGAAGTTAAGTACTTATCGGACCGATGGTGATTCTGCTGATGTTGTTGTTGGTGGTGTTGGTGGGTGGGAGACAGTGTTTCATCCGAGTAGACATTCGCCTTTTTTGGTGTCCAGTTAGCTGAAACCATGAATTCAGCAGTCGTCGCTGTTGTTGTTGATGGAATAACTGACATTGCCTTGTTATTATCACTCCTATAATTGATTCGATCAATTGGAGTATAGTCTTCAGGCAGATAGGCAGACTTCAAAGCATCATATGCTGTAACCTCTTGAGGATTTCTTAAATATGCATTATACTCCATGGAAGGTATAGACTGTTGTCGTTGTAGCTGGTGTTTATGATGGTGTAGATAGCTATCATTATTCGCGGTGCTGACTTTCTCAAATTCTCTCTCTACAACACATTGATCATGATAGGTAGAATTTGAAAAATCGTGATTACTATTATTATTATTATTGTGAAAATCGGCTGGAATATCTATAATCGATGAGGAATTATCCTTACTAGTATTATTGTTATTATTATTATTTGCAACTAAATGATGTACAAGTGTTTGAAACGGGGATTGATTAACAAAATGTGAATACTGGTCTAAATGACGTAATACAGATGATTTCAACAATTCAGAATCATTTGGTAATAAAGTATTGAAGTCATCAGATGTTTGGATGAATTGTGAGCTTATAGGAAGACTGATCTGATCAACATCATTTGTAAGGAATTGATGTGTTTCTGTGCCTGTCATTGGTGGTGATGTCGTAGTTACTGGTGTTTTTGTCAGTGATGCTGATGATGATGGCGATGGTGATGTTATTGATGAAGACAAGTAATGCGAGGAATTGATTAAAGGAATAAATGAATTGCCGCATCGAAAGGAATTATTAATACTGTTATTGTTGTTCAGTGTGACAAGAGGATACTGTTGTTGACCCGCTGCATACTCCAAATCTGAGGCATACTGATTCGACAAGTTACAATATGGTGAAGACAGTACTTTGTAATTATTATTATTATATTCAGAGTGATTTTCTCCACTGAAAGTAGAATCATTTATCGACGGAATTTGATGACTAGTTGGTAAGGTGAAATGTGTCAAATGTTTTGTTGTTGTCGCTGCTGCTGCCGTCGCCGCTCCTGCTGTTGTCGTCGTATTGATCAACTGTGTAGGATAGTTCAATAGCTGACAGGATTCTGAAGAGGTCTCATTTGATGCATTACTACCATTATTACTATTATTATTATTATGAATGTGTGTGAACGTATGATGCAATTGTTCATATTCCCCAATCATATTGAATTCACGTGACTTTTCGAATGAATATTGAGGAACAACTGTTGACTGTGTTGTATTATAGTTTCCCTTGTCAGATGCCAGTTAGATTGTAGAGAGTGTAGAGATCAGGTAGAAGAACAATTGTCTTCTTTGTCAATTGTTACAAGACAATATGAATATAGCCCAGTATAATCTATGACCTTTGTTTTTTGTTGTATTTCCACTGTGTTACACAGGCAAATGGGTATTTTTGCTTGTTAAGACAAGAAACAGTAGGGAAAAGGAAATGCAATTTCTTCTTCTTGTTCTTGGACTACTTTTTTCTCTTTCTCTCTCTCTCTCTCCCGTTTAGATGACAACAGTTGGTCAACTCGAGTCAGTTGCTAAATCAAATTTCTTTTCTTTTCTTTTACCTTACTAAATACGCTTGAAATTGTATCAGCGTGGCGTTAACTGTCGGAGGAATTAAGACAAATGATTCAATCTCTGCTGGATAATTCACCGGTTCAACAAAACAGCAACAAAAAAGTCCTGTATTCTTGGACAAGCCTCTTTTCTTTTCTTGTCTTTCTTTCTTTCTTGTTGAACAGTTGTTGATCTTCTCAATAGTGTAGATGACCTTGTGGGGCGTTAAATGGATCTTTGGATCTGATGGACACAATTTGACAAGTATACACACACACTGACACACACGATAACTTGTTATTGATGAGTTCAATTAACTTTTTTTCTACTGTTGTTACAGAACAGTTGACTTCGTAGATTATCTGTACACACGTGGGTTTTTTTTTTCTGTAGTTGTTGTACAAAACACTGTATATCCACTGTGATTATGTTTGCTGAACAGTTGCTTTGACTTGGGTACCGATTGTTCACGATTACACAGCAGCTGTTGTGGTAACTACTTTTTTCTTTTCTTCTTCTTTCTCTCTCTATCTCTGTAGGTCTTCTTCTTTGGTGAATAAGTTTTGAGCGAGAACAACAATTGTTTCTAGTACTTGTTAATCGAAGGTTTAAATTATTTGACAAGTTTGCACAGTTGTAGCGATTGGAAATTTATTTTAAAACTGCACACACAATGCACACATATATATCTCTATATGTAAACGCATCATTGGTGGTGTACAAGTGTTGTCCTGTCGACAGAACCATCACCACCACCCTCTCTCCGCTTGCCCATCTCCAAATGAACAATTTTCATTCTTTCTCTTTTTTTTCCAATTTTATACACTAACTTTGTTCTTATTGGCTGGTTAGTTAACTCTTCCGACCTAATGTATTGACAGTAGACACAATTTTTCTCTCCAAAAGTATTGATTTCTACTTAGGAAAGTGCGCTACATGTTGCTATTATTATTATTATTAATAATAATTAGTAATTAGAAGTGTATATGCAGACAACAGTTGTGTGCTTTCTATCTACCCTTCGTGTGTAAAAATCGAATTAGGTTAGCACAATCATTTTGATTGGTCACCTGTTTCGGGAATCAAAATCTTTTCCCACTTTTTGTGTGCTATATATACAACAATGTCACACTCTTAACCAATAGGAAATATTTTTGGGCACAAAACAAAAATAAAGCTGATAACATGTTTGTAATTCCGTCTGTTGAACCACGTGATGGATATTATATTGTGTTAATGGATTTCTAGTCAATTCCCCCCCCCCCAGTGGTAAATGGTAGGTAGTCTACGATCAATGCTATTTTACCACTATGTAAAACGACTGAAACCGTGTAATGATGTTTCAAAAGAACATGTGTCATACATCAGAAATGAATATTGTTCAATTAGATAAACTAGAGGTGTATGATAGATAAAAAAGGGTTCACATTGTTGATTGTCGTTCACTTATTTGGCGGTCAGTACAAAGTGTATCTTGTACTCCCGGTATTTTCTTTAGGGGGCGAAATGTTGTACTTGTTTGTTTTACAAAAAAAAGAGGATTACTCACCCTGTAGACAATGGGAATAGACATGTCATATATTAACAATCGGTTGTTCGACAGCCTTTGGTTTTACTCTTTGATATTTACTAGTAAGGCGTACATTTGCTAAAAAATTAGGGAAGGGCCTCAGTTCACCAAGTATTTGAAAATGCTTCACAGATCTTACCACTAAACTATTGTAAAACAGCAACGGATATCCTTTAGTATGACGTACTGAATGTAGTGAGTCACCTGTGAAACAGATATAAGAACTTATTATTATTATATTATCGTTTCCTGCAGTTCCTAGAGGAATATATGGCTTCAGCTGCACGTCTCCATTGCGTTCGGTTCTCCGCCAACGTTTTCACCAGGCTACACGTCTGCCCACATGCTTTCATCTCCTCTTCACATGACTTCTTTCTCTATGTCACCCTCACACTGATGACCAACTCGCCACTTCCCATTTGGGTGTGATGTCTCTGGTGGTTTTCTCAGAGTATGGCCAATCCACCTCCATTTCTTCCTGCATGCATATTTGTTGCACAATCGGTTCATGCTAGGTTGGTTTGCTCATTGCCAGAGATCCCTTCCTGTTACTGATCTTTCCTGGCTGGCCATCTGATCTTGAGTAGTATTGAGAGAAAACAGTTGTTGATGAAGATGTGAAGTTTGTCCGAAGTGCTCATCGTGACGTGGCGCGGCACCAAGTCTCTGATCCGTGTAGAGTAGCGCTGACTTCATATTGGAGTTGAAAATCTGGACCATATTTTCATTTTCATGCTGAGTAGTACTGTTGATCTCCATACAGACTGGAGAGAAGTGAAAGCTTGCCTTCCTTTCTCGATCCTCGTTGCTTTGATATCCTCATCAGTTCTGTTCACATGTAGTTGAAATGATGCTTCCCAGGTTGGTCGGCAGGTAGGTAGGGTAGGTTGCTTCTTTCAGATTTCTTCCATTTATGCTGGCTGATTGTTGTCTGTTGTTGTTGCTGTGGCTGTTGCTGTTGACCAGGAACCTTCATCACCTCTGTTTTCTGTATGTTCACCTGAAGTCCTTGGTATCTTTGATTCTTCTTCTGCCAACTTGTTGTTTTTCACTTGCAAATCTTCCAGTTTGTCGGAAATCAGACATATACCATCATGTGCAAAGTTCATATCCTCCAAGTTTTTGTGTGGGTCCATTTTATGCTCATCTTCTCGTTGCCAGCAGCTGTCTGTTGGATTACCCAGTCTACTGCAATCAGTCATAGTCAGTCATACTGATAGTCAAACAATTCTTCCAATAATGAGATGGCCTACTGAAAAGTACTAACAAACGATAGTAGTTAAACTGACTGAAGTCTGTATGATGATTCCAAAGGGGAATATTCTTTCGCAAACTAAGAACAATAATTATTATGAAATCAGATACTCAATTTGTCATTTACACAGTTCGAGATCACATTGTGTGATCTGAATAATCTCGGTTTTCAGAAGAAACTGTGGTGGAATTTCACCACTGGAACTGGAACCGGTCAGAAATCGGGTGCTTTGAACTGATTTAACTCAATGTGATGAGTTAGACTGGGTAGACTGCTGATAGACTTGGCTCTAAATCAGTGAAGCGCTACTGATTCATGTAAATGGTATATAACTACTCATATAAGTCAATCAGTAGTATGGAGAGTCATAATTATCGTGAAATGCAATGAAATACTTCCTCATTTAATCTACGATGATACTATGTATAGTAAGTAATGCCGATTGTAGGTGAGCAGTGTTGATCACTTTAGGGAGAGTGAGAAATATTATTTGAACAAAGCAAGAACTACAGTTTTTACAGAATAAACAAGGTACCATCTTTTATTTCGTCGCCTTCTCGTCAGCTGCTTACAGGCCAAAGACATTATTAAATATATTTACGAAAACTATTTTAACATACTTGCACAGGGTTGATTTTTAAACAAAAATCAATCGATCAATATATGCATAAAGTAATTTTATATATATGTATATATATATATATATATATATAACAACATTAAACAGTATTCCGAACAATGATGATGAGACACAATGGAGACTTTCGACATTACATAATCAGATGAAAGAGAGATGAAAATATCCAGTTACCAGGACAAAGAAAGACTGATAAGTGTTTCTTTCTAAATGCATAAGTCAGGTTTCAGGCGCTTGATGGAGATGACTTCAGCAAACTTGAGGAGAATTGAGCTCTTTTACCTATTGATAATGTTTAAGGCATTTGAACGAATGCTTTAAACAGTGCGCCTGAAATCTGATTTATGCATTCTGAAAGAAGCGGCTATCAGTCATTCTTTGCCCTGGTAACTGGATATTTTCATCTCTCTTCCATCTGAATGCGTAATACTGAAAAGTTTCCATTGTGTATGATTATTAATGTTCGGAATAGTGTTTAATATGTATGTATGTATATATATATATTATTACTGTATGCATATATTGATCGATTGATTTTTGTTTAAAATGAACTCTGTGCAAGTATGTTAAAATTGTTTTTGTAGATATGTTTATTAATGCCTTTGGCCTGTAAGCAGCTGACGAGAAGGCAACGAAATAAAAGATGGTACCACTTTATTCTGCGAAAACTGTAGTTCTTGCTTTGTTCAAATTCATTAAGGGGAATAAATGTATGAGTATTATTACTTTACACTTGTTGCAATGCAGCTTTCTCTGTACTTAGAAAGACTATTTGTTCTAAGATTTATAAAAAACAAAATAATTGAGCAAAGAATATCCTTTTCGATAATTTCCTCTTCTTACTCCACAATTTTATATTTGTGTATATATACGTAGAATATTCCAGAATAGTAGTCAATAAGAATATTAGTGTGGATACAGAATACAAGATTGATGTTAACCAGGCTTTCAGAGTCATTTACCGCATACTAACAAATCTTAACTTCGCCTTAAGAGTTCGTTTACTAAATACTGCTGAGACTGGCTGTTGGGATCCACATTAAGAAGCCTAATTTATGTGTCCAAAAGAAGCCAGTTCAGACATTGTCCTTACCCCTTTGGCCATCTAGGTTCGAATGATCCTCAATTTTTTGTAGAAATTTCCTTAATTTTATTTGATATTCTATTTGCTATTACATTATTATTATTTATGCATCTTTAGTGAACTGTAATTCCATTCATCTTACTTAATAAATCGATATTACTGAAAAAACACTAATATTGTTAGTAACTACTATTCTAGAATATTCTATGTATATAAACATATATACATATAATTGTAGAGCTAGAAGAGGAAATTATCGAAAATGATATTCTTTGCTCAATTATTTTGTGTTATATAGATGTCTGAATGAATATTTTCGGTACACTAAAAATTTATTTATTCAGAACATATACTCTAATCATCACTGTGCATAGCATTATTCTGCTTGTTTCATTTCTGAATAAACAAAATCAAGGAAGGCAAGTTATTCAGAAGGCTATAAGGATCCTTTCACGAAATTCTTTAGAATGCAAATAAATTTAAGCATTGGTCGAGAAGTAACTCAGTAAGCAATTCGATTTGAAGAATATACATGGGGCGTCGGTGCCGCAGGGGTAGAATGCTCGCCAGCCACGCAGGTGGTCCACTGTTCGATCCTCAGCTGGTGATAGGCATTGTCCAGAAGGAAGGTTGGGCGTGAGACTAGCAATCCCACCCCGTAAAAATGGAAACCACTGCCGCCGAAACTTCAAAGCTCTAGCTGGGAGCCCCCTATGTTCCACTGGGAACGCAAAGGAATACAAAAAGAACAGTGCTCAAAGTGCAAATATTAATTTTTATTAAATAAAAGAGAAGCAGTTAATAAAAAGACACGTATCACTGTTATGTCATTAAAGATTTACTGAATGCACCTGGGAAATCAAAACTTGGGAACTTTGAAATCAGGAAATTAGCCCATCGCTCTAATGACTTATAAACGTAATCGAAAAAAATGTCAGATATTTGCCAAGCTGGTGGGTGAGGACATATGCTATCGCGAATCAAATTCGCCACGCATATTTGTGTAGGTTGAGCGGAGGCGGTCAATTACACGCTGAATTTCCTCGGGTAGTGGATCTTGTATTACACACCTAGAGAAATGCTGTAATCATATGAAATGTTCAGTTGGGCTGTTTTTACTCAGCCAGGATTTCTTCTGTGACGTTTGGAATGCTGTGAGCGAAAACACCTCGTGATAGCCCTCATCTTCAATTAAGCTGTTTCACTTGCTTAATTTTGTAAAATTTTCTTTTTTCATTTTCTTATGATCAGAACGCTTACTGTTTAATAGATATAACTTCTGGATTGGTAGCATGTTAGGATTAGGATTAGTATTAGAGTAAGGTTTAAGGTGAGTATTAGGGATACGATTGGAGTGTTTTATTATTATTCATTCTTGTAAATAAATGAAATGGAGGAGAGTGTTTCATTGTTCGCATAGATGAAACTGTTATGGTACCTATGAAGCTCCAAAACCGATACCCTTCATTTTAATGAGGAAGTATTTTTCAGTTAAGTCAGCGGCAAATATCATGTTTAATGTGTTTCATTATTATTATTGTTTCCTTTAGCTCCTAGAGGAGAATAGGGCTTCAGCCTCCTCCATGTCACCCTCACACTGACGACCAACTCGCCACTTCCTATTCGAGTTCCACTCGAGCGGTGGCCTGGCGTGTGACGTCACTTGATGGTTTTCAGAGTATGTCCAATCCACCTCCATTTCTTCCTGCTTATTTGTTGCACAATTGGTTCCTGCTTGGTTGGTTCGTTCACTGCCAGAGATCCCTCCTTGTTGCTAATCTTTTCTGGCTGGCCATCTGATCTTGAGTAGTATTGAGCGAAGACAGCTGTTGATGATGTGCCATTCAGGACGCGCAATGCAAGTCTCTGATCAGCATAGTAGCACTGACTTCACATTGGAGTTGAAAATCCGGATCTTATTTTTCATGCTGAGTAGTACTGTTGATCTCCACACAGACCTGGTGAGAGTAATGAAAACTTGCCTTACTTTCCAGATCCTCGCTGCTTTGATATCCTCGTCAGTTCCGTCCACCTGTAGTTAAAATGATGTTTTCCAGGTAGGTAGGTAGGTAGATTGGTAGAGTAGGTCGCTTCTTTCAGATTTCTCCCATTTATGCCGATTGTTGTTTGTTGTTGCAGTTGCTGTTGACCAAGAATCTTCATCACCTCTGTTTTCTCTATGTTCACCTGAAGTCCTTGCTATCTTTTATGCTTCTTCTACCAGCTTGTTGATTTTCACTTGCATTATTATTATTGTGTTAATATTTCTGGTAATTAAACTGCTTTTTGATAAAGACCACGAGACAAGTTCTGTAATCCAACGAATGTTATGCCCTCAATATCACTGGTGTATTCGTGCTCTGTGGTTGCTATTCTTTATGCTTGCTCAAATCTGTCATAGGAAAGATGTAGGTATATCTCCGAATTCCATTTATTCTCTTAACTCAGCTCACATTAAAACATAAATTGACTTTTTAATAAAGGAATTATTGAAGCTAAAATCGAATTGTGTTGAAAATATAACGAATATTATTTATCATATTGACATCGACCATATAACCAGTAACTTCGGCCCAATGTATAGAAAGTAATTGCTTTCTCAATGAAATTTGATGGCTTCAGTCTTCAGCCTCTTTAGGTTGGGGAGGGGGACACTTATTGCCGAAGAGTTACGGGAAAGGACAAAACAATCACACAGGACACCTTGACTTTTTCATTTTTTAAAAGAACGGTTACTGAACAAAGAATATTGCTTTGGATAACCCCTTCTTCATCAGGTTCTACAGTTATATACACATAATAGTGAATAAATTTGTGTTATTAACAACATTAATGTTGTTTAAATAACATTGAATCAATAATAATAATATCAGTGGATTACAGTTCAATAGCATTAACATAACAATGCACACTGAATATCAGACCGATAAAATGAGGAAAAATAACAATACAAATTAATGAATTTATAATCTCCACTGAAAGCTGACCAGGGTAGTAGTAATGGCTGAACTTGCTTCTTTTGCACACAGAGCACTAGTTGTTTCATGTGAATCGCGACATCCTCTGCTGTTTGGAGTATGAGGTACCTGGATGCTTTTTGCAATTTATTTGATACCCGGTAGATGATAGAGAAGGATTCTTCAATGCTGGCTTTGTGGCCGGTTTGCACCATATGGTCCAGTATCGAACTGTTGATGGTTTTTACTACACCTTTATTTAGCCAAACTGGTAGATTTTCCCAAACGAGCATGAAAAATCAAGTTCTTGGGAAAACGGCCAATATAACTCGCTCCACAAGCGCAGTTGAATTGGTAGATATAATTAGAAGTGGGTAGTCTCGTCTAAGTACTTCATCCTTCATTTGACGAATCACCATAGGCAGTGTAGGGCATTGTTTCGTGGAGAGGACTATTATAAAATGAAAATATGTTATTCTTCTCGGTGATATTTGTGTCCCACAGTTCTTGGCTGAATATTTAAGGATCTTTAGTCAATTTACTGATTTTGGCTTAAAGACCCAAGTTGATTTCCTTAATAGTTGCGCAATAGAAAGATCCCATAAACCAGTACATATTTCACCATTTGTTTAGTTAGACCTACTTATTATTTGTTGAAGGCGCCCATTAAAAAAATTTAAAAGACTGATTAATGAACAAAGAACATTCTTTTCAGCAACGCCTTCTTCATCACATTCTATATTTGTTTAACAGTAATAATTGTTTCAAATTACACTGAATCAATAGTATCGATCGGTGATTACATTTTAAAAGCATTAGTAAGAGAGAAAGAGATTATTAATATTCCCTTGGGTCCCGAGTAGAATATAGGGCTTCAGTAAGATATCTCCACTTTCTTTATTATCTGTTGTCCCCTGCAGCTCACTGACCCCGAGATTGCCCATAATCTCTCATCACCTTGACCTCAACACACGATCTCCTCCAGCCCACCCTCGAAGCGACGACCCACTCGTCGCTCCCCACTTGGACTCCACTCGAGTGATGGCCTGAATTGCGCACGGTCTCCTTAGCGTATGACGGATCCATTTCCACTATGCCCTACATTTTTGTTGAGCATTCGGCTCTCGGCTGGTTTTTTGCCAGCCAAAGTTGGCCATTTGATCTTCAGTATGGAGCCAGCCAGCAAAGGTGGCAGCTGTTGATGAAAGTCTATCGCAGGCTGTTGGAAATCCTTTTCGTGACACTCCCACCAAGTTTCTGACCCATATAGAAGAACTGACTGACCTCACATTGGTGTTGAATCTTGTTGTTTATGTTGACTGTGTGTAGAAGATTTCCAAACTGGCATCAGGTTGATGAGCGCATATGTCGCCTTTCCGATCATGACTGGGTTTGATATCTTCCTCCGTTCCGCCTGTGGTTGAAACGATGCTTCCTATATAAGTGAAGGTAGGAAGTAACCTCTGTCAAATCTCTCCCGTTCATGGTGATTGGTGCTGGCTGTTGTTGCCGTCTTCTCAGTTATCACCTGGAGTCCTGTCTTCTCTGCCTGCCTCTTCAGCCAGTTTGTTGGTTTTTGTCTGCCTGCAGGTCTTCGAGTTTGTGTGACATAATTCACCCACACGTGAAATCCAAATCTTACATAGTTTCCTCATCAGGCCAACTTATTCCTGTCTTCTAACTCCCTGTGCAAAGTTTAACGCATGGTCCAATCCACCACAATTAAGAGTATTATCAGTGATAATAAGCAGTCTTGTCTTACAAATGTTTTCACTTCAAAGACCTCCTCTTTGAGTTTTCCGTTGTGGATCACCTGACACGAGTCATTGTCATACAACCAGTTGGTGAAGGCCTTTTCGAAGTCGCTGAAGTTAAGATAATATGCACTAAAATAACAATAAACTGAATGCATTAAATAAATTAAGGGAAGTAATACAGGATTAATGAATTTACAAGTTCAACAGCAGGTTAGGATAGCAATAGTGCGTGGTCTTGTTTCTTTTGTACTCAACAATCCTGTGGATTTAGACGAACTGCAATGGCCTCCACCGTTTGGCGTATTCGGTATGTGTTATATTTATCCATTTAGTACTTTGACGCGTAGTAGACAGACTCATCGATTTCTTTGACCACGGATTGATATCATTTAGAGAAACACTGGAGCTCAAAAAGTACTGAACAGCTGTTTCCATCCTAGTTTGGGAATAATCGGCATTACGCACCCACCACAGAAGGGTTCGAACTCAGGACCTTCCGGTTACAAGGCAAGCTGGCTCGTTTACCATTCAGCCACCACTGAGACCCGATTCAATGGCCAGCCAGCCCATGAATTCTAACTTCTACCAATTCGTGATTCAGCCACATCGATTTCTGTCAAGTGATAGCCCAAGGCATACAACTTTTTCTATTATTTCACACTTTTTCCTTAAATATTTTAAAGCTTTAGTCAAATTGACCTTTAAAAATAAATCTATAAGTCTGTAAACATTTACACAGAAAGAAAGTTATTATTTTTTGTTATTCACTAGAAAATTGTTCAAAGTTATACGAAATTCGGTTGATTTGAAAAAAAAACATAAAGGAAGGGGATGTTTTACCTACCTAGTGTATTCATCTAAGAGACAAATCATCAAGATTATTTGACGTTTTCACTTCTCGTAGGCATCGAACTTATTTAAAGAAGTGTGTTACACTTGCTTAATAATCATGAGTTACTTTGCTATTCAAACCTCTGGTTGATATCTTCTGAAATTAAAGAGTAATATTCAGTTTTAGGTAGGTTTGTGGTAGAGAGAAGTATTCCGTCTAGATGGTAAACATAAATCATTCATTATATTTTCCTGTGAAGTTTTAGGCGAACACAAAATTTCCCGACTAATAGTAAATATAGTATGTAGGCTTTTCTAGTATTACAATACAGTTTGTTATGTTTAAGAATAGAATTTTTTAAAAGCTTTCTCCAATAAAGACTGGGCAGTTTATAATAGCTTTTATCTTTTCTTTTTCGTTAATTCATTTCTGTTATTGTCTTCGCTCACTGTGTGTTAACTTATTTTGAATTTAATCGATAATCTTTACAATGTATTATTAATATACCCTTGGGTTTGTAGTGCAGCGTGGCGTTTCAGCAATACATCTGCATTTTTATCTTGTTCTAGACAGTCCTCTTTAGTTGGCTCTTAGGTTACCCATAAGCGTTCATCTCGTCTTCACATAATCTCCTGAATTTCGTCCTTAGACACCCAACTCTATGCTTCACATTCTGATTCCACTTGAGGGCCTGTTACTCAATGTTAGCAGATGGCCTCCTCAACATGTAAGTGGTCCGTCTCCGTTTTTTCCGGCATATTTGTTGGGCGATAGATTCTTGGCACTTTTATTCCCAGAGCTTCTCTCGGCTGATCATTTCAGGCTAGGTGGTTTTCAGTAGAGAGGGTAGTCTGATGGTGATAAAAGTCTGTAGCCTTTCGCAGAATATAGAAGCACTGATTTGATATACGTATTAAAGATATAAATCTTTTTCCTCAAGCTGCATGTAGTTGACTTCCACATTGATTTCAAGGTAATGAAGTCCTGTCTTACTTTCCCGATCCTACCTTTGACATACACGACCATCCTACTTGTAACTAAAACGATGCTGCCCAAATAAGTGGTAGAAGTGGCGGTGTTCAAATTTATTTTGTTCATTGTGACTGGTGATTGCTGTTATTATTGTTGAATAGGTATCTTCATAACCTCTGTTTTATCTATGTTCACTCGATGTCCGGTGTTTGTTACTTGCCTCTTCTACCAACCTGTTGGTTTTCGCCTAAAGACCTTCCAAATTTATGTGACATTAAACATAAATCATTGGCAAAGTCAAGATCTTCTAAAGTCTTCATATTACTCCAATATATTCCTATCTCCTCGTTCCAAAGCACAATCTTCCTCATTATCTAGTTCACTACAATCAGGAATGTTATCGTGGGTGATATTAGACAGTCTTGTCTTACTCCTGTCTGCACTTCAAAGGCTTCTTCGTTGAGTTTTCCGTGGTTTAATTGGAGGATGGTGACTAGCAGTGCAATCCAGGATGCGCATTTCGTCCTATTTGGGACTCGTCACTGGATGTACCTGCACTTCCCAGTGAGTGATGATATTCCCACCGAGGCTCGAACCCAGTGCTGAATGAGGCTGATAAAGGTTCGCTCACTTCATTCCATACTATTGAAGTAGTTTTCAAATTACTTCGCAGCCAACGATCTTGAAGGTCTTTTCAAATTCGATGAAGTTTAGGTGAACAGTTGACTTCAGTTCTATGCACTCTTTTACGATGATGCGTAGAGTTGCGATTTGATCCGCACATGATTTTCTTTTCCTGAATCCAACTTGTTCTGGTCGGAGTTCTGCATCCACAGCGTATTTTAGTCTCTCCAAGATAACGAGTTTTGCAAAGACTTAATTTGCGGTTGTTTCATATCAGTGTTTAAGAATGTGTATACCTATGCCCAAGTCTTTTTGAAAAACAGAACTATACTACTTAATAGTAATAAATAGTTAGGAGTTTCATGCAGAAGTGTTTTAGAATATTTAATCTGATTAACCCTCTTAAAGCATAGGAATTTGAAACGAGAATGTACGTATTTATAGATCATAATATTTCTGTTGAATCAAAAACAATGAATTTGCTTTGCGGAACATCATTCATCAAGGATACACAACCATACATACATAATAATTGTCCACATCCGGTGGTAAAATGTGTCAACATGGTTAGAAAATTATTATTCTGCATAATCTGTGGTAAGGAAATTAAAACAGGAATGAAATTCTCTTCTGAATCAATAAAATGTTCATGTGGAAATAAACAATGTATTAGGCGAGTAATTAACTGTCAGTTAATAGTGGAAATAAGCGGTTCTTATTCAAGTCTAGAATTTTCACGTGATAACAAAGAAAAATAAGTAGAAAAAGAAATGGATTGTTTTTTTCAGAAGTAAACAGAGCAAACAAATGAAAAGAAATGTCTAGAAATGTTATGAATTTTTGATCTTCTGTAAGAAATATTATTATTATTCCCTTGAGTTCCGAGTGGAACATAGGGAGAGCTTCAACAACACATCTCCATTTTCTTCTGTTTTCTGACGTCCTCTTCAGCTGGCTAGGTCCACGCATGACCATACTCGCTCATCTCTTCCTCACATGATATCCCACATGTCACCCTTGCACTGATGACTCACTCGTCACTCCCCGTTTCGATTCCACTTGAGCAATGGCCTGCATTGCGTGCGATGTCATTCGGCGGCCTACTCAATGTATGCCCGATTCATCTCCACTTTCTCCTACATATTTGTTGAGCGATCAGCTCTTGATTGGTTTGTTACCAGACAGAGTTTCTTGTTGCTTATTCTTTCTGGCCATTTGATGTTGAGTATGGAGCCAGCGAAGGCAGCTGTTGATGAAAGTCTGCAACCTGCTGGAAATGCTTTTCGTGACACGCCCACCAAGTTTCTGACCCGTATAATACAACCAACTTCACATTGGTGTTGGAAATGCGAATCTTGTTCCTTATACTGAAGGTGGAAGATTTCCAAACTGCTTTCAGATTGGCGAAGGCGTATCTTCCCTTTCCGATTCTGACTTTGACATCTTCATCCGTTCCGCCTGTTTTTGAAACGATGCTTCCCAGATAAGTGAAGGAGGCAACCTCTGTTTGTTGGTGCTTGTTGCTGTTGATTGGTTATCTTCATGACATCCGTCTTCTCTGTGTTCAAGTGCAGTCCTGTTTTCGCTGCCAGCCTCTCCAGCCAGTTCGTTTGTTTTCGCCTGCCTGAAAGTCTTCGAGTTTGTGTAACATTAGACATATATCATTTACGAAATATAAATCTTCTAGAGTCTTCTCATCGGTGGTCCAGCCTACTCCTGTCTCCTCGCTCCCAAGCACAGTTTGACGCATAATCCAGTCCACCACAATTAAGAATATCATCGGTGATAATACACAGCCAACCCTATCTTATTCCTGTGTTCACTTTGAACGCCTCGCTAAATTTTCTATATAACTAGTCATAGACTAAACTGCATTTAGACATCGCTAGCAGGCTAAAATAAATTTAAATGTACACTGATTTTATCTTACACAATTATTTTGTCGGTTGTAATTAGGCCTTTAAACCACAATTAGAAGTGATCCGCATAAAAATTCAATGAAATTTAGTGATATAATTGTCTTATTTTGCTACCTGATTTGAGTTCACCGTAGAGTAGATCTAGAGGTGCTACTGTAGTACTTGAAGTACACAAAAACCTATCCTCCAACCCAAATCTCCTTATTTGACCTGGACGAGAAATGGTCATTAGACCAATCAAGAAAAATAATTGCAACATAGAAAACAAGAAATATATGTCTTAAGATAGATGTTGCTAAGCCAACATGAATGCTTAGCTAACTAGAAGTTATAAGCGAAGAATCAAACGTAGAACAGTAGCGTACCAGATGGTCTCAGTGTTTAACCAAGTGCCTCCAGTTTAGCTGGTCCACTGGGATAGCGAATATGACCTCCCAGTGTAGGATGTTGACGAATCTACAGGCTGAAAATTTTGCGTATTATTAACCAGCAAAAATCATCAGACACTTGTCTCAATGAAAAATAAGGATGTCCGTGATAGAGAAGACATATGTTGTATATGTTTTTTTCCATGAGATTTTATATGGCCCGCTTAAAAATGTAGCGAATAATTGAGTAAAGTGTACGAAACTTGGATAGCTAACATCTTATAAGTCATCTAATGGTTAAAAATAGAAATTTTACTTATCTTGATAAATTATTAAAAGGTATTTATAACAGTAATATCAGTGAGAATTAGAATGCTTATCCTTTTTATTTATTTAAGAAACATCTGGAGATTGAGGACTGTGCATAGGCCAGATATACCTTATTCAAAAGGTTGGCTGGAAAGAATAAGTCTCAGTCTTGATAGACAATTCTCAGGGGTTACAGATATGCCTTGCTGTTTACAACCAATTGAATGAAGCAAAGTTCATGCTTTGCTGCAGTGCATTACCACACTGCATATTATAATATTGATCATGTGAATTTTTAAATGGAAAAACTTAGTAGAGTCTGAAGACTGGAGAATCACCGGGTCAATATAGCCATGATAAGCATTAATCTTACACCCCTCCTCCTTCTGTTTTCCAACTACTACAACAACAAGAGCTTCGTAAAGAAAATGATTACTTTTGGTTTTAGACAAGTAGGGGATGAAGGTAATATAGCGGCAAATACTTTCCCAAAATCATTAGACTAGAGCATTCTTCACTGAACATTGGATGGTGACCTTCAGTGTTTGAGTTGACTCGTTTAGCTGAAAGCTCTCTCTATCAAGAATCCACGCCATTTGGAACGCCATTGTATTACATTCGTTCGTTTGTTCGTTCACGATCCCTAGCTAGTTGAACAGTCAACCTAGCACTATGATCCTGATCCCGAAATATGTTGCGTATTTTGGACGGTCATTCTGGAGTCTTGATTTGCTTTAGGTCTACTCAGAACAAATACTGTAGGAGTTGTGGGTATAAGGACTTCGCGTAAGCGTCAACACTCCCACATCGCCTAAAGTAAGTTTCCGAACCCTAAAATGACAGCTTTTGAGATGTGGTCTGTTATATCCTAGGCAATGGGGCTTTTAGGGATTGAAGGTATCGAACGTTCGCGAGTTGTACGGATTATACTAACGCAAGATCTTATACCAACAACCACTATAGTGTTCGTTCTTCGAGTACCAAATGGTAAAGCAAAAGACCAGATTTTGTCGTCCAAATACGATATATATTTTGGGACCAAATCGCGGGTAGGAATGAATGCTTAGCTAGCTAGTAATCGTGCACGCACGTGACACGACGGAGCACCAAATGGCGGGGATGCTTGACCGTAAGCCTTCAGCTAAACAAGTCGACTTAAACAGTGATGGTCAGCATCCAATGTTGAGTGATGATTGCTGTGGTTAATAATTTTGGGGAATTATTTACCGCTACAGCTCACTCCCCCCCTAGTGGGTTTGTGAGGACCTTAAGACATGACCAGCCGGAAGTAAAAAATCTCGATGGTTCCCTGACGGGTGAAAAAAATCTTCCGAGCGGCTTGATGGAGTGCCTGCTGGTCTGTCTTCCTATGCTAATAGGGTGTCTGTACATAGCTTCCTCAATGTTGTTCGTTGGATCCCGTGCTTCGTTTGTTTCCTGTCCAGTGCCCGTTGCACCTGGAAAAGAAAACAAGAATGCTGAGAACCTTGTCAAGAAAAATGTACCAAATAAGCGTTTTTTTTACCAAAAATATATGGCATGCATTTACTATACAGTAAAATAATGTTAAGTTCAAAATATCGGGAAAAAATATATACATCTAATTTAATTTTATGTACGGTTATAGGAAAAATATCATTTACTTGTGTTAAATGACGCAACATAAAAAACAATTGATGTGTCACTCAGTTATGTGAAATAGGTGTGAAGGTATTCTGAGAATCTAACGTGACGTCCAGAACGCGTTTTTTTAGAGTGATCGACCGAAGTAGCCAGTGGGCGTATACCCTGACAGTCAATAGTGTGACCCAGAAAATCGAGTGAGTCAACGCCTATTTGACACTTCTGTATATTGATGGTAACACCATGTTGGCGTAACCTTTCAAATGCCAAGTCCAAGTGTCCAAGGTGAGTTTCCTTATCTGGACTGGCAATGAGGCAGTCGTCTAAGTATGCGTATACAAAGTCGAGACCGCGAAATACTTCGTTGATGAAGCGTTGAAATGTTTGGGCCGCATTCCGGAGGCCGAATGGCATACGCAGAAATTCGAAAAGTCCGAAAGGCGTAATGATAGCCGTTTTCGGGATATCTTCCGTTGCCATCGGGATTTGGTTATATGCTTTAACCAAGTCGATTTTGGAGAATATAGATGCTCCAGATAATGTTGCCGTCAAGTCGTGTATGTGAGGCAAAGGGTAGCAATCAGGAGTTGTTTTGGCGTTCACTCGCCGGTAATCACCAGTGGGTCGCCAATCGTTGCTATCCTTTTTCGGTACCATATGCAACGGGGATGCCCATGGACTATTCGATGGCCGAATGATGCCAAGGGTGAGCATATGATCGAATTCGTTTCTGGCAATTCTCAGTTTGTCAGGGGCCAGTCGTCGTGCTTTAGATGTCACGGGCTGTCCTGAGGTTATGATGTGGTGCATAACATTGCTGGTTATACACGGGAGGTCGTTAGATGGGCAATTCAGTTCCGGATATTTATCAACAATCGGTTGAAAAGTTGGATCGAGGATTGCTTTCATCTTAACGATTGACAAGCTGGGGCCTACGTAAGTTATGCCTTTGGTAGACAAACTAGTAGTGTTGTCAATTAATCGTTTACGGCGGACGTCTACGAGTAAATCATGATGATTAAGTAGGTCCGTGCCAATGATGGGCATTGTGACGTCAGCGATCAGAAAAATCCACCGAATAGGTTTGCGTAAACCTACGTTCAGATAGACGTATTTCCGACCATAGGTTGCAATTGGTTTTCCATTTGCAGCCTGTAGGTTGAAGTTAGGATCCTTCTGTCGATCTGCTGCTGTAGCAGGAAGGACGCTGACTTCGGCGCCTGTGTCGACTAGATATCTAGTCTGGCTCATTACATCATGGATGTAAAGTAAACGGCTAGTGCCACCGGCGACGGTTGCCGCTAACGCGTGCCGGCGGGATAGTTTCCCACAGACTTGGAGGCTTTGTCGAAATCACAAGGTTTTCGACAACATTTTGCTTCCTTGCCATAGGTGTTGTGATACCAACACCAGTCAGGATTTTTGAGAGAACGTGTGTTGGACTTAGATCGTCCACGTACGTTTAGCCGTTGAGGGGATTTGGAACGACGGTAGGAGGAATTGCTAGGCTTGTTTGACCTAAGCATCTGCTGGACGGAGTTGCATAACTCTATCATTGCAGAATCCTTTCTCGAAGTCTGTTCGGTAACAGAGTATACTTCAGTAACTGGCCGTTTCGTTATCTCTAGAATTCTATCTGCAGAGACAGCTAAATCATCTATGAGAACACCCTGAAGTGTCACAAGTACAGTCTGAACTGACTGTGGCAGTTTGGATAAAAATAGTTCTCTAAACAGTCCTTCATCGAACTGACTTTGGCCAATGATCTCTTTCATTCTAGCCAGCATGCTCACGGCTGACTGATCTCCTAACTCGATGTTACGAAATAACTCATCCAGACGTTGTCGATCTGTGAGAACGTTTCTCTTGAGTATGGATGCTTTGAGCAACTCGTACGAGTTACTTACCGACATCTGCAGAGTTACGCACCTGCTGAATTCCCGCGGTAGGGCGTGAATAACTGCAAGGAACTGTGAACGTTGATCAGTTATGCCATGTTCACAAAAATCAGACTCAGCAATCTGAAACCACGTTTCAGCATTATCTGGCCAATATGGTACTAGCTGGATTGTTTTGGCGGTTGAGCGTATGCGAATAACCTTGGGGCTAGGATCACTCATGACGAAAAGTATGCCGATAACAATATAGTACAAGAATAAACACAAAAAGGAACGAACTCACCGGGTTTATCTGCGTGTGAATTGAAGATGAAGTTCGAGGTTGGGCTCACCAGTTTAGAGACTGCGGGTATTGAAGTTCGCGTGTTGTACGGATTATACTAACGCAAGATCTTATACCAACAACCACTATAGTGTTCGTTCTTCGAGTACCAAATGGTAAAGCAAAAGACCAGATTTTGTCGTCCAAATACGATATATATTTTGGGACCAAATCGCGGGTAGGAATGAATGCTTAGCTAGCTAGTAATCGTGCACGCACGTGACACGACGGAGCACCAAATGGCGGGGATGCTTGACCGTAAGCCTTCAGCTAAACAAGTCGACTTAAACAGTGATGGTCAGCATCCAATGTTGAGTGATGATTGCTGTGGTTAATAATTTTGGGGAATTATTTACCGCTACAGGCTCAAATGACAATATTTTCATTGAAGTACTTGTTAACATAAATAGTTTCTTAGTCCTCAACTCAGACAGTGTCAGCCAGATATGTCGATTAACTTTCCTTGAAAACCCGCTTTAATGTTCCATCTGCTAAATATTTCGCCTTAGGGAGAACACCTTATGTAGTTTAGCCCTTAGTTTTGTACTTTCACGTTAGATAAGACATAGATACTATACCACATTGAACTCTTCACGGCTTATGACGCACTATTAATTACAGCATAGTCGCATAGGTCGGTGAGCTTCACGTGATAACGTTGTCTAACCGTAATCAGTACATGGTAGTTTAGCGATTTTATCATGTCTTTATTCCCCTTAATAAGTTCTTCTTTTTTACTTCCCTACTAATTCCAAGTCTTACTTCCTTATCTGCCTCTACATTATTTTACTGCTTCTCATTGTTTGGGACTGAAGACTCCTCTAGGCAAACAGTTATCGACCGTCATCTGCCTGCTACCTAGACACACTGACTATCCCCATAGTTCATTCATGTGGAGACGGTAGTTTGTCTTGTTGTATTTATTCCCAAGAGGCTAGTTTCAACTTAGTTTTGCCCGTACTACCTGTAGACATAAATGGGGAAAACTCACAAATGCTGAATGACCTAAAATCAAACATTCACTGTTATCGCAAGCCTGCTCTTATTAGAGTGTCCTACAAATTGATCGGTAAATTTCTTGATGCATTTTCGTAGATCTTTAAACTGAATTATGAGTCTAACGTTTTGTATCATGTGATGAAAGTGGCCTACAATAGTTTATCAGACTATCAGTCATCTTTCGCCGTACGTGTTGTCCAGAAAGAGAGTGGTATGTGATAAAGATCCTGTGTTGACCACAGATGGCACAGTGGTTAGGACTCTCGCCGACCATGCACATGGTCCGGGGTTCGATCCCCTGCCGGCGCACACCCGATATCTATGGTCGGCCTGTAAATTTGGGCTACCGATATCCATGCTGAAAATTCCATACTTGTACTGAAAATACGGTGTGGAATCAAGCTGTAATCAAAATAAATAAAAATAAAAAGGTCCAGTGCTAGAATGATGACAGATTATTAACAAGTGCCTCATATGTGTCACTCGGCTTTACCTCTAATTGATGCAGCTGTCCTCAGCAAGCCTGAATTTTCACCAGTTTGTCCAGACGATTTCCTTGAAAGGCTGATCAGCATACATTATATCTTTTGTAGCCTCTTTGCATTTATTCTGGTCTACACAATACTGCACGAATCCGCTGGCTCTTCATTCCGGATTTCTTGTGTAAACTGAATGTTTTCTGTCTTCTTGGGGGATATTCTTATTGCTAACGCAAACAAGGATACTTATCGTAATCATTTACAGCAGGTTCATACAAAACTATGTGAACATAGGCTTTTCTATGTGGTGAAATTACTGAATGTAACAGTCATCAGGTAGAGACGATCAACTGTTTTCCAGTGACAGCATCTCTTAAATAGTTGCTCTTGTTCTTCGGCACATTATTTGATTGATACCCTATTGTTCTTCAGTGTGTGTACAGTTTAACCAATAACATGCCTACACAAAGACGGGCGAATAACCCTACGCACAACTCCAGGATACCAAGGTAGCTGTAGAAGAGGCCATTATTCTGATAGGTTTGGATGTGTAACTCTCTCTCGATTTAGCTGTTGACGTGTTTAATGTATCTACTGGAAGTGTTCTACAGCAGTCGGTAGGTGGTTTTCGTACGGTACTTGCTATTTCATACGAAGTTATCTGCTTGTGAAATGTGGTATGTCACATTTAGTCACTAGTTGGTGGCTGTATTCCCCTCCATTACATGTTGTCATTGTTTCACAGAAGACAGTGACTTCATCACCTTTATCAATCGAAAAAAACTGACATAAACCTGGTACACTGCCATAGTTAGATATCTTCAACTAGGATTACGTCATTCTGAATACGTCCTGTATTTGGCATCAGACCCCTGTCATTTTTCTCGTGTAAGCAGTGATGTCACAGCGGCTTCGACTCGGACTGGTACCTCTACAGTGTTTCAGGCAAGTGACTTACTAACAAAGCCAAAGGATGTAAGAAACTTCAACGCTTCTCGTCGTTAAAGACTTGACACCTATTGCCTGTTCATAAGGAGGCACTTCAAGACCTAAGGTTTCTTTCTTTTTGCTTGAGATATTTTCTACCCCACACTGCAACTATGTGATATAAATCTGATAAAACAAATCAATATAGGATAACATACCATCACAGTGCCCACATCTCACATATGTATCATTTTGTAGGGCATTACTAATCTACTGCAAACATACTGGAATAAGTTCTCGATACCGCTTTTATTTCGCCAGTAGGTAATCACTTGTGGAACAATAATACAGTATGTAACTTACTCTCTCTTACCACCGATGTAGGATAACTTTCAGCGAAGATACACGCTCAAATTATTCAACCAAAACTCAAAAAATCAAACCATTTGTCCCAAACAGACCTATACTAAGGCCAAAATTGTTGAAGATACCGCACTGATCCATAATTCTTCAGTTTCGAGGATATCCGGGGTTTGAACACCAAAAGCCCGACCGCTGAACACCAAATGGCTCTCAGCTAGCAAAAAATATGCACCCAAAAAACATACAACAGTCCAAAATGGACTAAGAGCGGTTTAATTTACACAAATATGCAAAATGTTATTAAACTAAACTTTAGCATTTGAAGGCACAGTATTTTGTGTAACACCCTCAATTCCCAGTTTTTCAAAATTGCTCTTATATGTGTGCAAAGTGAATGTATTTTTCAGTGACATGAAATCCTGGCTTAGTGATGTGCGCACAGCTCATTTAGGCATGTGTTAAAATGCTGGGTAACACTCAAGTGCATTGCTCTCATCGGTATCGAACTTCACAGAACTTGGTATTAACATTAGAAACTGTCTAGGAAACCAATTAGTTAGGCTGCTTGAACAGATTCGAGACCTCTTCAAGTTGTCTTCAGCCAGATATAACGTCCATGGTTGTTGTGTAGCTACCAACCCTGCTAGAATTGAGCTCCAGCTACACTACCTGCTGACTCTTTAGCCTGGACCACCC
This sequence comes from Trichobilharzia szidati, assembly GCA_944472155.2. NCBI lineage: Eukaryota > Metazoa > Platyhelminthes > Trematoda > Strigeidida > Schistosomatidae > Trichobilharzia > Trichobilharzia szidati. The sequence goes on from OX235273.1 coordinate 48,287,342, forward strand.
AACCTAGTGGTCAGACTGCCCTTAACGCCACCCCAACCAGCGAAGGGAGAATGTAAAACCCACGGCTGCTGAAAGATATATTTGCTGACGATGATTTTAGGACAGAGTACAAGTAGATAACCACACGAAGCAGCAAATCATATTGACTACAACGTGTTTAAATCCGGATGGACAAACAAATTGATCATTGATGGTGAAACGATTGAGATTAAATTGAGTTGGCGAAATTCTTGGATCCCCTTCAACTCAGTATTTAATTCATGTCTAAAGAGTTAATTCGTTTGAACAGTGATCTATTTAGCCAGGTATTTCCAGTTGATACAGAGTTATAATCCTGAGAACTGTTAGAGTATTTTGCAAAATGAGAGTTCCCGCAGCACGAAGGGAATAAAAGCAACTTTCACGTGAGTCGTTAGGCAGTGAAAATAAATTCCTCCACTATCACCATTTACCACTGATCTATTATGAATCTGCAACGTGCCTGTAGCATCAAGCACCTTGCTATCAAATGCTTTCTAATCTATTTTTCATTTTCTTGAGGATTAGACAATTTTTTACCCGTCTTCAGTTGTTGCCTTTGTCATTTGCTTGAATTCAAGCGTCGTTAACTGATCGTCATTTCGTAAAGCCACTAAGCCTTTTGCACTTGGACGCCAGATAACCGCAGAACTAAAGGTTTGTAATGTATTTATCGAAGAAAAATTTCGCGGAGTCTGAAACGTCTCAGCCTTAATTCAACTTCGTTTGCAACAGTCTGAACATGTGATTTGCATATCAGGTTGAATTATGTGAGCTCATGTCTTCATCGCCAGATGTCTCCGTATTCGACTGTAATAGTACATTTTCCATTAGACAGTAGTCGTACTTTCGTTCAGTACTCAGTAATAGTAGTTTGTCTCCCGCAAATGTGCTGGCACTTGCATGGTTAATATTAGGTTTTACAAGCACTTGCAGAACATACCCGTTCCACCAAATTCCCGTATCTTGGTAAGCGAATTCATATAATGATCAGATAAGCATCGTTCGGCCTTAGGGAGTGTATACTCCGTGAACTTGCTACTGGTAGTGCTTTTTGGCTTTCTCACAGTAACACCGTGGGTATTTGTAAGGAACCCAAATCCCGGGAGTGCCATTTGATTGGGTCAGAAATGATGGACTCATCCAGTTTACACAAAAGTTCATGAGGATCTGCTGACCACTTGTCATATTTTACAGTGCCTACACGCTTCCGTTCAGTTTTCGGCGTGGCAGCAATGTTTGCTTTGACTACAGTCACATGTGTTTTGTGCCTGTGCTTATATTTCACTTAATTTCTGAAGTGAATTTCTTTCTACCGTTTACTTTTCGTCACCTAAACAATCACTTGTTGGCTTGTTTCCTATGGAGTCATCATCCGCTGTCGTGCTACCGAATCATTTGTGACTGCCCATGGCATGCAGCAAACCTGGTTATCCATAACAGGTTTTGTGCTTGGTGCATGGTGTAGGTATTATTTTCGTTTCCCCAGGAGTCTCGAACAACTAACAATCCTTGAATTCGGGGTTATTGAAACCAACATAAGGGTGAGCTTCATGATGGCAATAATAACCTCTTTGCGAGAAGTGTGGTTCACATTTTAAATCATAGCCGTATTGCCAAAAAGGTTACATGGCAGCACTTACTAGGCTCCATGCCTTTAATTTCAAAATATAGGTCCTCTTGATCAAACTTACCTGTGGTGAGTAAATGTACTGCACATCCGTGGTACAAGTTTGTAGCAGCGTCTGTATGCTGCTGACCATTAAGCGATACATATCTAGTGGTGCCATGTGCGGTAGTTATCACACTGCATACCTTCTACAGGAAATGAACAACCAAGTCTACCAACTATGATTAATAAGATCCAGAGGAATGTATATATATTTTGTGTAAATGGCAATATCTTTGCAAATATTGATTTGAACGGCTAGTACTAAGTCACAGTGACATGAGAAGTTTTCGGTGGGGTGAAAACAAAAAAGATAATCTTTAAGAGCGTTCTGTTAACTTTTCATAAATACTAGAAATCCACACACTAATTTAATTTCACTAATTTCGCAGATTTCACCAACTGATGTCTGTTCGCTTAGTTGCTTGCAGAAATATCATTGAGAAAACATATCTAACCCTTCACCTATTTTCATAACTTGACCGTTTTCTCATACATGAACTTCAGGAATAAGACATCTAATGGTGTCCCGAACCTGACTATTGACAATGGCACAATCGAAGAAGATCAAAAAATAAAAAAGCAACGGCAGACTACTTCTCTAAATTCGATACAAACGAGTCGTCACCCGCCATAGGATCAGCTCTGGCTGCACCAGAGGAACACAGATTAGATTCCGTTGACATCGACCAAGACATCGTGCTCAACTACCTAATGAAACTAGATGCAGGGAAATCAATGGGTCCTGATAATCTTCATTCAAGGCTTCTCAAGGAGCTATCAGCTCATAATTAGCCTACTGACTACGATTTTCAATCTATCTCTCCTGAATGAAGTGTTGCGCCTTGACTGGAAAGACGACATAGAAACCCCCATCCACAAAAAAGGATCAATACAAAGCCTTTCAAATTACAGGCGTGTTAGTCTTTCCAGCATTTTAATCAAGACACTGGAAAGAATCATCAAGAACAGTATCATGGCATATCTGAAAAACAACAAATTGTAATCCAGAGCACAGCATGGCTTCCGAAGAAACCTCTCATGCCTGTCCAATCTCATCACTGCAAGAGAAGGCTGGGTCAAATCAAGGGACAGCAGAAGACCCGTTGAGGTCGTCTTCATAGACTTCAGCAAAGCCTTCAATAAAGTTCCTCACAAAAGACTACTCATGAAGTTTGAGAGTCTTGGAATAGAAGGCAGTTAACTTAAATGGCCTAAGGGATTCCTCACAAATAGGAGGCAGAGGGTTAGGATCAACTCGAAACTCTCCTCTTGGACAGCAGTACGCAGCGGAGTGCCACAAGGCACGGTACTCGGACCTTTCCTATTTATTTTGAATATCAATGTGTTATCTCTGCTCACCGACTACCCTATGGTCCTATACGCAGATGACTTAAAAATTTGGAGAGAGCTGAAGGGCAACAGTAACACGTCCACGTTGCAAGAGGACCTCAACTAATTGTCAGAGTGGTCCATAGAATGGATGCTCCCGATAAGTGTGGCAAAATGTGCAACCATGAGCACTGGACAAGCAAGCATGAGCTCCTATGAACTAGAGGGAATTACACTTCCACCAGTTCAGACTCACTTGGACTTAGGTGTCATAGTTTGTCACAGTTTAAAAACTGCAACACACTGTGGCGTGGAGGTTGCACGTAGTTTCAGATCCTTATGGACAATTTGCAGAGCCTTTACTAGAATCGCCAGAGATGTGTTTATCTCCAAATATACATCTCTGGTTAGGTCAAGACTAGAAAACAGTATCCAGACAGCCAGTCCTTGTTTTAAAGGGGATTCACATATTCTAGAAAGGGTCCAAGGGAAGGCAACGCGTATGGTTTCGGCATGAATAATTTATCATACGAGGAAAGACTAGACAGCTTAAATCTCTTCTCCCTGTCATACCGTAGGTAGAGAGGAGATTTCATCACAATGTTTAAAATTTTAAATAATGACTGCGGACCTGACTTATTCTCTCTTTTCCTTCCCAACAGGTCGAAACATCTTAGAGAACATAGCAGGGGAGTTAAAAAGCCAAAAAGAAGTCATGTTGCTGTTGAGTACTGGTTATCACACTAAGTCATAAACTCTTGGAACCGACTCCCAGAAGAAGTGGTGTCTGCAACCTCAAATGATTCATTGAAGGAGGGTTTGGACAACCACAGAAATTTACTCGAAAAGGATTAACTTAAGCTCCAAGCCTTTTATCCTCAACCAATATATGTGAATTTGAAGTTTGAAATCATTTCCCTGCTTATGATGTATAATAGAAAAACTGCAGTAAGTAATCACTCCTTAGAGCTAAATGTATTAAAACTGTTCGGAGTGACACAGGTGAAAAAGTTATTGCGTCTTATGAGCAAAAGCCACTAGATTAAAGATTAAGTTTCGTTATGCATATTGAAGCCATTTAGTTTCGACCTTGTTCGCGGTGACTTTTGGATCTCAAGCAAAGGCGGGAAGGCAAAGGTTCATATTCAAGTGTGTTTAGGATAAAAGGTTTGGAGTCTACGTTAGTCCTTTTCAAGTAGATTTCTATGCTTGTCCACGAATTCCTCGGTTAATTTAAACTTTAAACATTAGTAATAACCAACGGACAGATGACTTTGAACCAACCAACCACATGAAAAAGGCTATTTTCACAAATAAAATACTTATATTCCTGAAAATAATGATTAAAAAGGCGTGAAACTAACTTTTTTCGATGCGTGACAGAAGTAGCTGTGTTTTAGACTGGAGTATCAACAGAGTAATTTAACTACATTCCATGCATGTAATAATCTAGGCCTCCTAACCCTAACAGGAACTCTTATCTTTCGTTAGCCTAACCCTAACGTGAAAATATCCCTAAACAAAGCTTATTCTAGCTCATACCAACCATAATATCGCCCCTTTTAGGTTAACCTAACACTAACATGTCCTAAGCCTCAACATTAATCTGATAATTACCAGATATCTCACATGATAACAAAACACTTCATTAAGTATAGTTTATTCACGATGGTAATGTTATTTGCTTAGCTTTCTCTAACTTGCATGTTGGTGTGGTCTCACTGCCGTGGTACTCACTGGTGCTTAAAGTTTAACTTTCCGCTCTACGTATTGCCCATAAAACTCTGGAACTACGACAGTGTGCTGTAGTTTTTAAGTCGTGATTTACTGTAGCACCTAGATCCCTATGAGTTCGAACTGATGGGAGTGTTATTCTCTTTAGTTCGTACGAGCTGATGTTTGTATGTCCAGTTTGCATAGTTGCGATTTCTCTACATTGATCAGGAGCATTCATTCTTTGGAGCGCTCTAATGATTTGTTGAGATCTTGCAATGTGAGTGTGTCATTATCTCCTTTAATCCCTTTCCAAATTTTCAAGTCATCTGAGTGGAGGACCATAGGAGATTCGGTGAGCACGAGTAACTCATTGATATAAAAGATGAATAACGGGGGAGAGAAAGTACGGTGCCTTGTGGCACTCCATTACTTACTGCTGTTCAGAATTTTGAGTTGATCCTCACTCTGTCTCTTACGTATGGGTAATTCCCTAATCCAGTTTAGTAAGTTGCCTTTGATTCCAAAACTTTCAGTCTTTTGTGAGGTACCTTATTGAAGGCCTTGTCGAAGTCTGAGGGTAATGGGTCTTTTATTGTCCGTTGACTTGACCCAGTTTTCTCTTACCGTAAGAGGGTTTGTTCCCTGAAAGCCATACCGTGGTCTGGACAACAAGTTGTTTCCCAGATATGCCATGGTAGCTTCCTTGATAATTCTTCCCAGCATATCTATTAAGGTATTGGTGGGACTAATAGGCCTGTAGTTTAAACATTATCTCGATCCTCTTTTGTGGTTGTTGTCTTTCCAGTCACGGCGTAACACTTCATTCAGGAGAGATAGCTTGAAAATCGTAGTCAGTAGGCTAACTATATGAGCTGATAGCTCCTTGAGAAGCCTTGAATGAAGATTATCAGGACCCATTGATTTCCCTGCATCTAGTTTCATTAGGTAGTTGAGCACGATGTCTTGGTCGATGTCAACGGAATCTAATCTGTGTTCCTCTGGTGCAGCCAGAGCTGATCCTATGGCGGGTGACGACTCGTTTGTATCGAATTTAGAGAAGTAGTCTGCCGTTGCTTTTTTATTTTTTGATCTTCTTCGATTGTGCCATTGTCAATAGTCAGGTTTGGGAAACCATTAGATGTCTTATTCCTGAAGTTCATGTATGCAAAAATTTTCGTAGTTTGTGTCATTTGCACTTCGAACTTCATCACTGATCGTCAGATTTATGCAATAGATTTGATCCTGGCAACAATGTACGACTTTCTGACCTCAGAATTCTCAAATGTGATAAACAGGCTCCAGCATTTATGCTTACGCTTGAGCAATCTATAAATCTTTTGGTTTATCCAGGGGTGGGGGCAGTGTTTTGACCCTTTGAGACAGACCAAGGGATGGAAGATTGGGATAACTGAGCCTAAAGTTGCTTTAATTGTCTCCATGCAACTTTCACGTGAGATTCTGGATCTGTGTGCAAGTCCTGTGATTCAGCCGCTAGGATAATGGCGTTTTTATCAATTTTCCAGACGTCTGTTCAAACTGGGGTTTCGACCCATGGTACTGTTGCGGCTGTGAACTTGAAAGTGAGCACAACATGATCACTTTAATGAGGTTCAGATCCTACCCATAGGAGAAAGCCAGATCCAGTGTTGAGGAGGAAAATTGTGAGTCTTGGCGCTTAGGCTAATGGTAGTGAAAAAGTGGATTCTAACGTTTTATGATCAAAGCAGTTGTGTGAAGATGGCGCTTTAAGGCTAGTTCAGCCAACTGTCGGGGAGTTCAAGTTACCGACAACGAGACTCCGACATTTGGATGTTCATGAGCCTGGTTTCTCTACTAGAAAGTCATCTGCACTGCAGTGGGAACTGCGCAGTATATAGCAAATGAAGTCAATATCTTGCCGCATGCATTTCACTCTCCAGTGTAGAAAAATATATAATAAAAAAATATAAATATAGAAGCTTGCATGCTCCACTTTCGTGTGCGAGAGCTTCAATACTACACAAGGTTAGGCACTTCATAAGGTAGTTGACTACGCTACCTCCCTGGTGGCCTGTCCCATGCACTGTGAAGTTTGGGAGGCTAACTGCATTGTCAGTGAAATTGGATGTGAGCCATGAATCTTGGCAAATTCATTAAGTCCCGCTTTGTTATCGTTAATTTGGTTGTTTCGAATTAATTATACAGCCATACAACCGCAAGTATATCGCGGTGTGTAGGATACATATACATTTCATATTCTTTGTCGGTTGACAGCTACTGATGGACACTTTCCGCTCCCGTCAGTGTAACGAATCCCACGTCAGGGACATATTAAGTTTACTTGTGCGATATTTTCTTGGTAATTACCGACAATCACCTCTCAATATTAGTATTGGAAGGAGTCGTAACTTGGTTACAGAAACTTTCGTCATTGGATAATATGGTCCCAGAATCGCCATACTCAATATGTGGGGACTGCAGATTTCTAAACAGCTAAGAATAATCATCCAATAGTTGATTCTGGTAGTGTGAACTAACTAGCCCTACATAGTGCTATCAGTTTTGAATTTATTCTTCATGTTATTATCTGAACCAACTAATCTCACTTTAACTGCCTTTGTTTCGATGATTTTAATATGTAGTTCGCTAGCCTTTGCATTGTGTATCTTCAACGGTCCTTTAATCAATTTTTTGAAGTGATAGAAGGTTGTATTTTCCCTTATGTCATTGTTTGAGCTTTCTATTTAAGGATGGTCTTCTCAAGTTCAACTTAAGTCGTGCATACTGTTGTAGGTTTCGTAGCACGTTTGTGTTAATTGCAAAGAACACTTAACCGTCATTATTTTATTGTTAGTAGTGAGGCGTTCCAAAACTTCTAGGAAATACCTAGTTCTTTTTTGAATGGCCTATTATTTTAAATAATAGCTAAATCACTAAGTGTCGTCATATAGGGTTTAAAACAATTAAATGATACTCACTGTTATACTAAGTAGGTTCGCTGTTTTTCACGCTAGAACTCGCCTTCATCTCTCGGCATTTGATAGGTGAATAGTTATCAAGCTACTACTCAGCACTAAACAACAAGCGCTTATCATCTCACAAGTGCGCACAGTTCCAGGATTTCAGGAATCAGCTTGTTACTAGATAACGAGTACAGGGACACGATAATTCTTATAGATAGATGGTCGAGTTTCGTAAATGTGTTTGTGAAAGACGATACAATAAGACTAGTTAATACTGACCCCCTGATTTGAAGATGGAGAGTAGTATTTTAATGTATTGACCATGTCACCTGTTTTAAAAGTTGAATCAGTTTAAATAAACTGGTTGCTGACAGTCCCAAAAATAGATACAAAAGACTGATCCACTATTCACCATCATCTTTGATGCCGAGCCCATATCTGTCCTTTGACAGTACGAATCTTCGTTTAGTTGCAGCATGGTAAGTGATGAGCGAACATACATCACTCAGGTACCATAGCTTTGGTAAACGGGAAGAAGCTTGATCCATTGTGATCCATTTTGTTGAGAATCTGGTATTTTTACAAACGAACTAAATATTACAAGCCAAATCCAAGGCATACACGAATAGTGTACGTAGGAAGTGAAGCTTGAATACTTGTTTACTAGGAATCATTTAGACACACACAGTTGTGTGAAGGCTGAATTAAACTGAACGATGGGATTCAAAGCTGGTATCCTTTCTGGAAAGTCAAACAGTGATTGTACCTGTAGCTGTCTAGTTTAATCTGGTTACAGAACCTACTGAAACCGTTCCCGATTGGTGTGATACTGCCTTGTTCACACTATTGAGCATATCGACTATTATTCTATTTGAATTCCTTCTATGTTCACTGTGTTACTTTCACGTCTTTGTACATACACTCCAACGACTAAAAGCAATAATGTCATGATGGTGGTTCTGATTTTGTTGATATTTAAGCACACAGTAAGCATTATGAATAGGTGGATTGGCAAAAAAATATAATCATCGCCATGAAACTTACTAAAATCTATCTCTTTATACGAGTTTGACCACGGATTAATATCAGTTAGAGAACCATTGAAAACTAGCTGGGAGTACTCAACAGCCTAGTTTGTGAATCATCGGCAGTACGCACCCACCACAGAAGTGTTAGAACCCAGGATCTTCCGGTTACAAGACAAGCTCGTATACTATTCAGCTACTGGGACCCGATTCAGTGGCCCATGAATTCTGACTCCTACCAATTCGTGAATTAGCGCGACTAGCAACCAATGTCATTGGTGGGAAATCCATCCTCCCACTTGACTCGTTGGACCTCACTGGTGACGACTTTTCACTAGAACTCCAGGAAACACCATCCTGTAGCAAATCACTAGCGAGCATCAGATTAATTTTCGAACCCTGGCAGTAGGTGTGTACTGCCGATGATTCCCAAACTAGGCTGATGAAACAGCTGTCCAGTACTCCTTGTGTCTGGTTTTCAATGGTTCTCCAACTGATATCAATCCGTGGTCACACTCGTGTAAACAAATTCAATCCTTACAAACCAACTCTTTAAAATCTATTTGCCAACTCACATATTTGTGAAGAGGTGTAACTACGGCTACACAAACTTTATATAAGAAGCTTGTCTTATTGTTACTTCTAGTTTCATCTTTGATGGATGGGGTTTTACAAATCAAATTGGACAAAATCCCATTAGGATAAGAATAATCAGTAAAACGCCTTTGTATTGCTATCCTAACTGGGATTTACAACCTTTAGATCAGATCATAGATCCATAAAAACGACATGCATTGACTTTTTAAACATTGTTGAATTAACGTATTCCTTATAAATCTTAATAATTTTTCTCCCGAACTATTCAGATGTCAAGTTTATCGAAAGACTGTAATAAATACTTTCACACAAAGAATCTATATGAAGTTTTAGAAGTGGCTAAAGACTGTTCGAAAGCCGAACGTAAGTAGACTTCATGCCTAAAATATTCCATCCTATTTTTTATAGTTCGTAAAGCTTTCTACAAATTGTCTCTTGTTCATCATCCTGATCGTCATGACAACGACTCGAAATCGGAAGCAACGAAAAAATTTCAAGTATTGTCTAGAATCTACTCCTACTTAGATGATGATGAGAAACGCAAAATTTACGATGAAACAGGTTAGTTAATTCCCGCGAGCTGATTTTTATTATCGTTAATTTTTTTTCTTCAAGGTGTAATCGATGAAGAAGATGAGATTGCTGGCAAATCCTATGATGATTGGTTGGATTATTGGCGACTTTTGTTCCCTAGAATAACACCCACACAGATTGATGAATACCATCAGAAGTATGTGGGAAGTGAAGAAGAAACTGAGGAGTTGATCAAAATTTACAATAGTTCTAAAGGAGATATGGATACTATAATGGAATCCTTAATACTGGTAAATTATGAAGATGAACCGAGAATCCGTAGCCTCATTGACAAACTGATCTCTGATCAGAGAATTAAAGCCTTCAAGAATTATACACATGAACCACCGGAGAAGGCAGCAAAAAGAGCGAAGAGAGCCTTACAGGAAAAGAAGTTGTTTGAAAAACAACAGAAGAGTAATAAGAATAAGAAACTGAAGAAGAGTAACGATGATGATACTGACGGCTTAGATTCACTGGCCAAGGCGATTCAAAGTCGACATGCGAATGCATTACAGTCGTCAGAGAATTTTCTAGATAAGATTGCAGAGAAATACGCTGCAATACATTCGTCGTCTGCTGCTGCTAAGAAGCAAAAACGCAAGACAACTACGACGACTACCAGTGCTACTGCTGCTGCTAAGAAGAAGAAAAAATAAGCATCAATTCATCTTTGGTAAAAAAAATTCTATTTTCCTCAATCGATCAATCAATCAATATTTCTGATAAGAAGAGATCCCACATGTATATACACTCAGTTTTATGTACTTTGTTGGCTTTCAACCTTCTGTCAAAGAAAGAAATGAAAAAAAAACAATAAACAAAGATTTATAACTGTCTTAAACATTATAATATGAAATGTATGTATATACCCCCTTTATATACGTTTTCTTAATATTTAATGAATGTGTTATCTTTTGGGTGTCACACTTGTCAGGAGACAGTTCCATTCAAGGTGTATAGAATTGCTTAAATATGTACACACACAGCTTAAGGTTTCGCTGTTCTGGCCAACAAGTAGTCTGTATCAGATGCGTAATAGTGGTAGGTAAATGGAAAGTATCAGCTGTTATTTAAATTAGATTAGCTGTCTTTGATCATAGGTGCCTCCGTTCTATCTCCCGTGTGAAGTGGTATAATAAGGTGAGCAATACTGAGGTTAGGCATCGAGTGCTAGGGAAATCAATCGACGAGGCTGTGAAGTTACATCGACTGAGATGGTTAGGACATGTGTTACGTATGCCTAGTCATCGCCTTCCTCGACGGTCAATGTTAGCTGACCTAGGGTCAGGCTAGAAAAGAGATGGCGGCGGTAAAACCAAAACATGGCACCAGTCAACGAAATCCGCGACAGTTAGTTTAAGCCAGCCACGTAGGATGGTGCAGACTTCCTGATTGGGGTCCTCGGGACGGTAAAAACGAATGAAGGCTGGAGACAATCGGTGATATGGCTCAAAATCGTTCTCAATGGCTGCTTCAGATGCATCCACTCCTTGTGACTTATAATGCCCAATGAAACTGTTTTGTTCTTCGTTATTACTACTCCTTTGTCTCACACCTCTGTTTACTGTCTATATTATGCATTTCTTCTACTTTCTTCTCTTGCTTTTTGTGCTACATGGAGTGTGGCGACTCGAACTGCTGCACATCGGTGCAAAGTTCTATGCCGAAAACAGACAGACAGAAATTAGATTATCAAAGGTAAAGTTCACTGACTTATATATTCTATTACCATTAAAACTCATAGGTTTAAACTTATTCTGGAAGTAATTTGGTGGATGGGGTCTAGCAGTGGAATCCAGGATTCGCATTTGGGGCTCATCGCCATCATCATCTGAATGTACCTACCTACATTCCCCAGTGAGTAATGGTGTTTCTACTGAAACTCACTCGAACTCCAGTACCCATCGTTTCAAACGTCAAAGCGTGGATAACCACTAGACCACCGCCTCTTGTGCAATGAGTGTCAGTTACTTATTTGATTTTAATTCAGTGTGGACTTTCTCGTTGATTGATTGGACCGACGTGTCCGGCCTCTATTGTTATGTTGACTTGCTTGTGAGGAAGCTTCGACGATGTCCACCAAATTAATTCAAGTCCAATCTTCAGACATTGTCGAAGCATCTTCCCAATCAACGGGCGAGGCCAAATTGAGTTAAATCAGACGTATTCTACCTACTTCACTTCAAAGTTCCATAGCCTAGTGAATATAAATGAGTCACATTTCTAAGCTGCACTATTATTATGATTATTATTTTGCACACACAACACTGAGCATCAGAAATCAATTGGTTTCCACAATTAATTGTACTATGCGTGCTCGGGAGGGAGCGAAGATTTCAGTAAAAGGCCGAAACAGACCCTCTGAAATAAATTAACCTTCACCAGAGCATTAAGTTAGTTTGAAAGTGTTCTGTGCGAATTTACACAGTGGGTATACTCAAATGCAAAATATTTAACATAAAAGTATGTTTAAAAAAATCGCATACAAATTAAAGCAGAAAGTTATTAATTAAACCTGAACTGGTATCCACATTATTGGACTATTGTTAGACCAAAGATGACTGGCGACAGTCAACCTGGGTTTTGTGCTTGTTGGCACTCACCACCAGTCAACAAGGCGTACCTGCAATCATGAAAGAATTCATGTCCCTCCCACACCACCTAGCGACGCAGTCAGAGAAGTTGCCACTCAGCTATTCCGACCCACGATCGACCTCATTTAGTTAGTAAATAGTATCATACGTCTAGTCCTTTATTTGGTGCAGACTCAATTCTAACAGTCAAGTTTGCGATGTGTCAACACCCCGGTTCACTGTGAATTGTTATTATTAGGTAGTTGGATGTAATCGGCAGGAAGCCTTCGACCTAGGTTTCGTGCTTGTTGGCACTCGTCACCAAGGCGCATTGATAAACTTGAAGGAATTTATATCCCTCTTCGGATTTCAGCCACCAAGCATGATGGTGGCCACAGTGCAAACGTGACTGTCTGTCTATCTATTTCCAACATAGAACTTTGCACCGATGTGTAGCAGTTGAAGTCGCCACACTCCATGTAGCACACAAAGCAAGAGAAGAAATGCAGAATAGAGACATTAGACAGCGATATGAGACAAAAGGAATAGTAATATCGAAGAACAATATAGTTTCATTGGTTATTATAAGTCACAAGGAGTGGATGCATCTGCACCAGCTACTGAGAACGATTTTGAGCCATATCACCGATTGTCTCCAGCCTTCATTCGTTTTTACCGTCCCGAGGACCCCAACCAGTCAGGAAGTCTACATCTTCCTACGTGGCTGACTGGCTTAAACTAACTGTTGTGGACTTCACTGACTGGTGTCGTTTTCTTTTGACCGCCGCTAGCTCTTTTCCACCCTGACCCTATGTCAGCAAACATTGCCCGTCGAGGAAGGCGATGGCTAGGCAGGCATATGTAATACATGTCCTAACCATCTCAATCGATGTAACTTCACATCTTCGTCTATTGATTTCCCCTCCTAACCTCAGTATTGCTCAACTTGTTACACCATTTCACACGGGAGATAGAACGCAGGCACCTATGATCAAAGACAGTTAACCAGGCTTTTCATCTCTACCACTCTCAATGTCATGTCTCACAGTAATAAAGGAGGACGGAGCGGACTGCTGAGCAGTACATCCGCCCTTTGGTCTATAGTCACCCGGATATCACGTCTACGCCAGAGACGGCGTAAACTGGCATATGCGAAACTAGCCCTCTGTATCCGTGCTGAGATTTCGTCAGCGATCAACCCTCTGGCGTTGGCTGATGCAACTTCCCAAATAAATGAAGCGGTCAACGTGCTCTACCACTTCACTCCCTATTTCTAAGCTAGGAGTCAATGTAGTCCAGTCCTGTAGCCAAATCATCTTACATTTGGCGGGAGCGAATCGCATGCCAAACATTAGCAGATTATAGCTCAAGGTGTTCAGAAGACTGCTGTAATTTGTCAGCGTCTTCATCCAGGTAGGAGGATTATATCATCTGCATATTCCAAGTCAACGAGATTATTATTCACTGGCAAACGTGACTGACAAAATTCAATCTCCACCAAGCAAAGGACTAGATGTGTGGTACTAGTGTCCAATCAGAATAACTGAAGTGTTTTCAAATCATTTTTATGCACAGATTGATCTCCGAATTGTAACCATTTGAAAGGAAACAGCTTAATGGAATATTTATCAAAACATTCCTTTTTCTAATCACCAGCAGGAATGCCAATGTCTTTGCCACATAACAGAAGTTACGTCTCCAACCAATATGGAGTGGGAGAGATCCGTAAATTTATTAAGTAACAAATGTATTGCACTCTGTTATGAAAATGTCACATACGACCAAGTATAAAATAATTTACAAACTTACAGCTTGAATGAAATCTATTATCTTATTGGGATCAGATCCTGAAGCGATATCGATTAGGTCAATTGGTAAACTATACTGGTTGGTTGTATTTGGACGAATTGTCTTGTCATTTTGGTAGCGAAATATAGGAGTGGTATCCTATTTGAAGTAATATGAATGAAATTGTTTAAAATGTGGAATTAGCATGTTTCTTATTTAAGCTAATCTTCTTGAAAGTTCACATGAACATGTCACTCTAGTTCTCAGGCAGATTGTTCCAAAATGTGAATAACTTTTTATTGGAAATTAGTCAGTCAGTCAGCCCTCCTAATCTCAAATGGTCTTAAGCTCTAAATTCCTTCAAAAATGTCAGGTTGTTAATTTCACTTTTAGACACCGGTGCGACTTACAAGAAGTGGTTTGTTCGCATGGTTCCACTATCATTGATAGTACAGAAGTTGAAACTGGGTAGAATGTTTAAATACATACCTTGAATTGTGTATTTCCTCTGGTCTTCACACACCATGTTATCCTCTTGAATGATATTTCGTTTAACCTTCTACGTTAGGAAGCACTAAGACAATCTGCTATCACTCCAAAGCCTCAGGATGGTCGGGGGTGGGTGCCTTGCGCTGCGGGTTGGCCACCCTTCCGCACACCTCTTGAAATGTTCCTATATGACCGTGCGTCTTACATAGCCTCTCCTGAGGAAGTCCTACTCACTGCCTTCACGTGGCGGAGGTATTTTTCACCAAAGTGAGAGGGCGAAAGCGGATGCCCGGCGCTCTTCACCGGGTTGACTGTCCATTGGATGACAGTCTAGGGGAGATGGCTAAACTCTGATTCCAAACCTCCAACCACTGGCAGACGTATGGACAAAGGGCTTGTTGGATGTCCTGGATGTCTGGCCCCATTCAAAAAGGCGTATGAACCGAACTCCGGTCACCGGCTGCCAATGGATAGTGGACTCCCTACTCCACTCCTACTGCCTTGTAGATCACCCTGGGTTGTGTAAAGGCTAGAGCTGCACTCTCAAACAAAAGGCCGAGCGATTCTGGGGACATCACTCGTACCAAATTCGTAAACTCTCTTCATCAGATCGCCGCGCCTGGGCAGCGATGATTCGAGATGTTCATGAAGCCGGCTCATCCCTCCGTAGGAGATAGCCGAAGTAAAGTAAGTACTCACTCAGTCTATACTTCCTAATTTTGTTAATTCTTGTATTCTAAGTGTTCTTCTCAATTGCTCTCCCACTATAATCTCTCCTCGGCTACTTAAGAAGAACTTTATTACAATACGAAAGGCACTGAAAGCTGCCAGCCAACCCGTTAATACTGTTGCATACGGACTCATGCAAGAAATTCGCGAATGTTGTCCTGTAAAACTTTGAACATCCTCTCTTTACACAACTCTCTCTCTCGGTGCATCTCGTCAGGTAAAACTAGAAGCAAGTATGGAAAACTCTATGCTCGGAAAACTAAATATAAATTAGATACAGTACTATACTATATGTTGAAAGTGCCATAAATGTGACAAAAGTACTGTTTGGAATTAGGCTATTATTATTATTATTATTAACGCAAACCTAACTTGAATTCAGTAAGGACTATATAAATATAATCTATTCAACTTGGTGTACTTAGAACACTTTGACATTAAAAATGTAATACTACGTCCATTAGTAAAATATTATTATTCCCTTGCGTTCCGAGTGGAACATAGGGCTTCAACAACAAATCTCCACTTTGTTCTGTCTTCTGCCGTCCTCTTCAGCTGCTAGCTCCACGATTGACCAAACTCTCTCATCTTTTCCCCACACGATCTCCTTTATATCACCCTCGCACCAACGACCCACTCATCGCTTCCTATTTGGATTTTATTCGAGCAATGGCCCGGCAATCGATGTCATTCGGCGGTCTCCTCAATGTACGCCCGATCCATCTCCACTTTCTCTTACACATTTGGTGAACGATCGGCTCTCCCCTGTTGGTTTGTTCCCATAGTTTCTTGTTGTATCGCCTAGTTAACTAGCTCGCTAGTTTTCTAGCCGGTCCCAAGCCCAGGTAAAAAGGGGGGTTGGGCGTGGGGCTAGTAACCCCACACCACTAAATCTTTCAAACCGCTAGAGAAACTTCAACACACAGAAAATATATTAAAAATACAAGAACTTCAAATCACAACAATCTTATGGTTCACTCGAATCGGAAAGGAGAAATGACACAACTGGCTGGTGAAAGTCTTCGGGAAGCCAGTCATCAGCCAGCCGATGTGTCTTCTCTCGATGAAAGGAAAGCAAGAGTAAGAATGGGTACGTGAAATGTCCGTACAATGTACAAGACTGGGAAGGCTGCCTAGGTGGTAGCCAAAGAGATGCGAAGATATATAGCTTAGAAGTACTGGGTATCTGCGAAAGCAGATGGAATGAATGTGGATTGACAACATTGTCAACGGGAGAGTCAATAATCTACTCAGGTCACTCAGACGACAACCACGAACACACCGAGGGAGGGAGTGAGTGGCCATCATGATGTCACCATTAGTAAAATGAATTGATACGAAATAGTAAGTGAATTGTAATCGCTAATAATAACGCTATGAAAATACACATTTCTTCTTAGAAATTCCATTAACAACATAAACAGATAATGTGCTTTAGTGACACAGTAACATTTCCTACAAAACTGAGATATATTATTTTGATTGAATTTTAGATTTTCCCGTCGATTGATTGAACCGAAGTGCTCGGTCTCAGGTTGACAAATCGGCTTCTTGTGCAGATGCTTCGACGATGTCTGGGTATTTAATTTCTGTTTAATTGGTGGATGGTGACTAGCAGTGGAATCCAGGATGCGCATTTCGTCCTATTTGGGACTCGTCACTGGATATACCTGCGGGAAAATCTAAAATTAAATTAATATGACCCGTTGCACAAGAGGTGGCTCTCGTGGCCCAAGTGGTCTAGTGGATAACGCTTTGGCGTTTGAAACCATGGGCACTGGGTTCCAGCCTTGGTGGGAACATCATCACTCACTGAGAAATGCAGGTACATTCAGATGACGAGTCCCGAATAGGACGAAATGTGGCGAATCCTGGATTCCACTGCTACTCACCATCCACCAATTAAATACTAAGATATATTAGTTACACGAACTCACTTTTTCATGGATATCGTTGTCAAATTCAGACCACTGGAATAGAATTGAATCAGTTGGTGGACCGAATACATTAAAATCGATTATTTCAATATGCACTTGACCACTTTTCTAATTTGAACAAGGAGAAATCAAGAATTATGATCAATGAGCAAGTAGGTCAACACACACACACACATACCGATTGTTCCCTGTATAGATCAACTGTGTCTAGAATAGGTTAGAGTTAGAAATAACTGCAGTGATAAAAAAGAAATTTACAATTATCCAATTTGAAGTGATTTTTAATTTTTCGATTAAAGAATTCTATAAGATCATTCTTAATTTCTTCTTGATGTTCTTCTATGGACTTGAAGTATGCATCACATTTTCGTTGACATATACCTGAAAAAAAGTGGAAAAGTACAAAATTCAGTTTGAAATAATGGAGATTTGTAGCTCAGGTAGATGACATTGAATCAGTTGTGTTCTCTGAGCTGCTGGTTGATCTAAATTGCGAAGCTTTCGTCGTCCCCCTGCTGGACAACATCCAACTTCTGCGCAGGTTTTAACACACATATTTGTTACTCCTTTACGTTCTCAGTGGAACATAGGGCTTCAAGCTAGAATCTTGAAGTTTCGGTAGCAGTGGTGTTTATTTTTACGAGATGAAGTTGCTAGCCAGCCTCATGCCCAACCTTTCCTCTTTACCAGTCTTATTACTGGCTCAGCGAGGTAAAGGAGTGCTTCGGCCGGGAGTCGAACTCCGGACCACCTGCATGGCTGGTGAGCGTTCTACCGCTGTGTCACTGACGTGGAAGGTTTTAATATAAGATGAACTTATTTGAATTCTCCATGAATGATGTAATTGTATCTCCTGGCAACCATTGCCGTGACTGGTTGTTGTTAATTTACGTGTCTATTGATCACTTTTATTGACTTGGAATTTAAACTTTCTTCTCATATGATTTATTTTTTATTAGTTGGTAAATTTCATCTATATTAATGTGTTTATTAGTCACTGATTCGTTGAAGTACCAGACTTCTCGAAATTAACCGACATTACTTTTGGTGTAGCCTCTGTTCAAAATTTTTTTGCATTCTCCCAATAATTAAATTGGTGACTTTAATTGTCTACATGCATAAGTATGAAAGAATACATTACGTTATTGGATTGGGATTCGAAGGGGACATCCACTTTGACTGATGTAATGTTTATTGCAGTTCATACTATTTATTTTGTAAGTGATATTGGTTTCATTTTCTTTTTCTGTTGGACCTTTTGGTTTGCACACTGTCGAATGAAGTGATTGTGCTGGCTGTCTGGCTTGTGCTATATCTAATGTACGAATGGGTTCCCCATTAGGTCCAATCCTAGCTGATTTTTTCCTCGCTAAATTAGAGAATGGACCACTGAAAGGAGTAATTAATGACATGGATTTCTACTGTCGATATATGGATGATACATTTGTGGTTATGAAAGATGAGAATGATGCAATGAATATCCTCGACAAGTTTAATGATGCACATTCAGCAATAAACTTTACCATGGAGAAAGAAAGTAATGACAGTATCTCATTCCTAGACGTCTTCATGGCAAGGAAAGATGATGGCACACTAAGAAGGAGTGTGTATAGGAAACCTACAACAACAGGTCAGTACACTCATTTTTTGAGTTTTGTACCTTTGAAATATAAACGTAACCTGGTAAAGTGTTTGGTTCATAGAGCTAAGTTAATATGTTCAGACGACTGCCTCAATGAGGAGCTTAAGATTATTAAAGAATTACTTAGAAAAAATGGTTATCCAGATAAATTTATTGAGAAGAATATGAATTCAGCACCAAAGAGGGTCAGTATCGCTACAGTTTCAAAAAAGCCAATGTTCATAAAATTGCAGTTCCTCGGTGACAACATCAGTGAAATCATAACACAGCGCTTAAAGAATGCGGTTAAAAGAGCTTATTATGCAGCAGAAGTACGTTGTCTCTTCAAAACCACCCCTATTCTATGTTCGAGAAATAAGGACAAACTACCTAAATTTGCCTCTTCTATGTGTGTCTACCAATTTGACTGCAGCTGCGGAGCCAGCTACATTGGGCGTACAATTAGGCAGTTTCATCGTCGTATTTCTGAACATCATCCAGCGTGGTTAAGCAAGGGACAAATAGAATCTATTCGTAGTTCTATTTTAGCACACCTTGTTGATACTGAGCATAAGGTTGATGTGAATACTGCATTTAAAATTATTTATCGTATTCCAATTAATCTTAACTTTGCTCTAAGATTTCGTCTTTTACAGACAGCTGAAGCAATTGGAATCCACCAGAAGAAACCAAGCCTATGTGTACAGAAGAAATTTGTACAACCACTTTGCTTACCGTGGCCATCGTTACAAGACAGGACTACGTCGCCCCCCTCCCCCTATTAAATTATAATTGTCCAAATTATTTTTATTTTGACTTCTTCTTTAATCACGTGTTATTCTTGTAAAATTAATTTATTCTATCCATTTCTACCTTTTAATTGTGTATTAATTTTCTTCCTTAATTATCTACCCATTGACATTTTGACACTGGTTAATTATTGTTAACAAACATATCGCCACGTGTTTGGTAAATTGTTGTGTATTGTAAAAAATGCTATATATATTAGAGTAGAGCCATAGAAGAGGATCTAATTGAAAAGTAAATATTTCTTCGCTCAATCTTTCTGTTTTTTCAAATGTCTAAATGGGGATATTTTCTATAATGTATGAACTGCAATAAACATTAGATCGGTCAAAGTGGGCGTCCCCTTAGAATCCGAATCCAAGAACACAAATTGGCTGTATAAAAGACTTGATATACATTATTTCGTATCACTGTATGTTGATAATTACGGACATCAATTGGACGATTGGGAGAATATAGACATTTTAAATAAACGAAACAGTGAAACTGTAGTCAGGGAATTTCTAGAAGCCTGGCACTCAGATGAATAAGCATTAATTGACAAACACGCATTACTACAGACCAAATTTACTACCAGCTAATGAAAAGTAAATGACATGACAAAAGAGTTCAAATTCCAAGTCAATAAAAATGACCAGTAGAGATGTAAATTAACAACAACCGGTCACGACAGTCGTTATGAGGAGATACAATTCCATCATTCATGGGGAATTCAAATAAGTCCATTTTATACTAAAACCTGCACTGAATGACGCTGTTGTCTAGAAGGACGACGAAAGCTTCGCAACTAAACTACCAACCAGCTCAGAGAACACAACTAAAATTCAAAACTGAGTTTATACATATACATCTACGTAGAGCTTCAAGCTACAGCTTTGAAATTTCGATAGCAGTGAACTTATTTTTACGAGCTGATGTTGCTAGTGTTACACCCAACCTCCCCCGTCTTTACCGGGCTTGCAACCAGCTAAGCGAAGTTTACGAGTGCGTCGGTGGAGCATTGAAACCCGAACCACGTGGGGCGGCTGGCGAGCATTCTACCTCCACGCAACCGACACAGTATATGATATATATGCTCTTGGATAAATGTAAATATAAATCAACATACATTTGGAAACATCGATAAGGTCATTGGAGAAAACAAAGAATAACACCATTTTGTAGTATGAATATTCTAAGTAGGTTATTTTTGAATGTCAAACTGAATAATAGAGAGGTGATTCTGCCTGAGATAACTCTTTTGATATTGAGTTGAGAAAAAACGAACTCAGCAAAACATTGAATAATGAATTCAACCAGTAGTGCTTGCCAGCTAGCCGGGTCGAGGTGATTTGGACACCACCAGACTGGCGTTTCACTCATTTGGTGAAGAGATCGTCAGCGGTGTACCCGGTTTGCCTGTCTGTCTGTTTTCGACATAGAACTTTGCACATATGCGCGGCAGTTCAAGTCGCCACACTCCATGTAGCACACAAAGCAAGAGAAGAAAGTAGAAGAAATGCATATTAGAGACAGTAAATAGAGGTGTGAGACAAAGGAATACTAATAACGAAGAACAATATAGTTTAATTGGAAATTATAAGTCACAAGGAGTGGATGCATCTCCGCCAGCCATTGCGAACGATTTTGAGCCATATCACCGATTGGTTCTTACCGTCCCGAGGACCCCAACCAGTAAGGAAGTCTACACCTTCCTACGTGGCTTAAACTAACTGTTGTGGATTTCATTGACAGATGAGGCCATGTTTTCGTTTGACCGCCGCCAGCTCTTTTCTAGCCTGACCCTATGTCAGCTAACATTCCCCGTCGAGGAAGGCGATGGCTAGGCTACACATGCGTAACACATGTCCTAACCATCTTAGTCAATGTAACTTCATAACCTCGTCGACTGATTTCCCCTCCTTACCTAGCACTCAACCGACGCCTAACCTTTGTATTGCTTACCCTATTATACCACTTCACACGGGAGATAGAACGCAGGCATCTATGATCAAAGACGGCTAAGTGGCCTTTTTATGTCTTCCACTCTCAATGGCCATGTCTCACGTAACAGTGGTATTCAACGGAACACTGCAACTAGCATACTTGCGCTTACATTAATATAGCAACTGAATAGTCTAAACATACAGTTGGAATAACATAGATAAAAAAAATTACACAATAAAATGTAATAAATGAGTGATTAAATAAATTTAGCTAGTAATTGCACTCGTCCCTTTTGTGAATGTCATGTTTATCATTTAGTATCACTAGCTTGTTGATAATTTTAAAGGTCATAAAGTATATGCTAGGTGGGTTAAGCCCATTATTATTATTGTTCCATAGGGTTCCAAGTGGAACATAGGACTTCAACAGCACACCCCCACTTTGTTTTGTTCTCTTTGGTCCTCTTTAGCTAGCCCATAGTCTTTCATCTCCTCCATGTCACTCTCAGACCCACGCCAAACTCATTGTTTTCCATTTGGGTTACACTCGAGCGACTGACTAGCGCGCGATATCGTTCGACGGTTTCCTCAGTCCAATTCATCTCCATTTTCTTCACAGTATTTATTGAGCAATCGGTTCTTGGTTGGTTGGTTCCCATAGTTTCTTACTGCTAATTCTTTCTCGCTGGCCGGCCATTTGGTCTTCAGTATGAAGCCAGCGAAGGTGGCAGCTGTTGATAAAAGTCTGCACTAACCTGTTGAAAATGCTTTGCATGACGGACGCGCAGTACAAGCTTCTGACCTATATAGAAGAAGTGACTTAACATACGTATTGAAAATTCGAAATTCATTGTTTAGGCTGAGTGCAGAAGAGTCCCAAACTGATTTTAGGTTGATGAATGTCTACCTCCCCTTTCCGATTTTGGATTTGACATCATCTCACCCGCCCGCAGATGAAACTATGCTGCCTGGTGAGATAAGTGAGGGAAGTAACCACATTTAAGCTTCTCCAATTGATGCTAGTTGTTGTTATTACTGTTGATCATCTTCATCACCTCCATTGTACACTATGTATGCTGCTACTAGTGCGTTGGTGGCATAGCGGTTAGGACGCTCGCCAACCATGCACATGGTCCGGGGTTCGATCCTCGGCCGACGCACTCCTTTACCTCGCTAAGCCAGAAATAATGCTGGTGAAGAGGAAAGGTTGGGCATGGGGCTAGCAACCCCATCCTGTAAAATAAACACTGCTACAGAAACTTCAAGCCACTAACTTGAAACCCTATGTTCCACTGGGGAAAGTGAAGGAAAAAAATGCTGCTACCTTGACGTGGTGGTCTGACTTGAACACCGCAATGACCCAACAAGCTATTGTCTGTTTTTGACCACAGATGTTTACGATCTCTTTCTCGCGTTAGGTGGTATAATAAGGTAAGTAATGTTGACGTTAGGCGTAGAGTGTTGGGCAAAGAGGGAAAATCACTCGAAGAGGCTATGAAGTTACATAGATTGAGATGGTTAGGCCACGTGCTGCGCATGCCTAACCATCGTCTCCCCCGACGGGCATTACTAGCTGATATAGGTGCAGGTTGGAAAAGAGTAAGTGGTGGCCAAACAAAAACATGGCATCAATCCATGAAATCCCTGACAGTTAAACTGAGTCAGGTAGGGAGATGCAGACTTCCGGGTTGGGGCCCGCCCTCGGGATTCTAAGAATCAATGGCTAGAGACAATAGGTGACATGGCTCAAAATCGTTGTCAATGGCTTGCGCAGATGTATTCAGTCTCTTTAACCTTCATATTCCTTTCTACCATTACTCATTCTGTTTCACTCTTATACTTATCTGAATTCTATTGATTCTCTTCTCTCATTTTCCTGTCTACCTTTGTGTGCTATTTGGAACGTGGCAACTCGAACTGCTGCACTTCGGTGCCAAGTTCTATGTTGAATCCAGCAGCAGCAGCAGCAACAAGCTATACTGGCTGAGACTTATGTTGCTTGAGGTCCTACCATGCCAGAAAGGTTGTTTGGGTAGCGGTTAGACAAAAAGCAGCTACCCAACCCAATGCTATGACTCAAAGTAAATCACAAAATATCATGCCGGATCGGTCGGGGCCCGGATTAACAACGACCGCGCTTCCTGCTGCCGTGTCACAGGGCAGAAGTGATAAATATGCTACTGAGACACACAAAATGAAAAAGAACAAACAAAAACAGGCAGCGTTTCACCGGCCTCAAGCAGTTGTCCCCTGGGCTCTACGGTCACGCAACCAACTTCCACGGTGTGGGCAGCCGGGAAGTAACAATCGCCCTCACAAGCCGAAATGCACGCGACACCTATATACACGTGAAGTCCTTTCTTTGCCGCTTCACCTGCCTACAAGCCTTCCAGTTTGTACGACATCAGACAAATCATCCACGAAATTCAGATCCTCTAGAGTCTCCTTATCGATTCAGAGAATCCTTGTCTTTTCGTTTCCACAAATCTGGCGGATAATCCAGAAGCCTACTATTATTAACTAAACGAAATCAATGAACCCCAACACTGCGCGGCATACATACATACATACAAGCTAACAGTTGAATGAAGAACTTACTTACCTATGAGGACTTTCGATTTCACAAAACACCGGAATTCCCCTTCTGGACGAAAATCATACCACCTGCGAAGAACAAGAATCGGTTTAGAAGTGAAAAGGCAACAGGCTTCTTCAACTGTTGTGTCTGCACACAAAGCATAACTACATAAATTTAAATAAAAATCCTGTATTAGATTTCTACGCATATATACACATTACGGAGCAGTTAAATCATGTGCAGCAAAATCTGATGATTTGAGGAGTAAATAGATATCTGAAAATGTTCTACACTTTAGTGAATTGTCACATGACATCCAAGATGCATCCTGAAACAGAAAAGAAGAGAACAATTAACAAGGTATTATTACACCTACACTCGGAGCGCTCCAATTCAATTTAGGAAATACAACACCGCCTAACTTCTGGATGATATTTTTCAAATGAGATTCGAACTGGGGAAATTCAGGTCTCTAAATACAGTTTTTTTCTCCTCCCAATATTGTTTAGATGCTGATTACCTCTGTGCAAACACCATCACCATTTTCATTACTGTCAGCACAGTCTGACCAGTCCTCCTGAAATGATAAAAAAACATGAAAGTGAAATAAAAAAGTGTCCAAATTACTGTATTGAATGTTTGATGTAGGGATTTGATTATCTGTGTATTATGAAGCTTCTATTTTTAATATATTTATGCGTTGAAGTTCCTGTAGTAATTTGGTTAAGTTTTGGGGGTGGAGTTGCTAGCACCACGCCCCAACCCTCCCTATTTATCCAGGGACCGGCTAGAAAACTAGCGAGCTAGTAATCTAGGCGAGGTGAATTTTCAATACAAACGTCAAGTCAGTTCTTCTATACGGATCAGAAACTTGGTGGGTCACAAAGAATATTTCCAACACGTTGCAGACCTTTATCAACAATTGTCTTCGCGCTATACTGAAGATCAGATGGCCGGAAAGAATCACCAACAAGAAACTATGGGAAGAAACAAAACAAGAACCAATCGCTCAACAAATATGCAGGAGAAAGTGGAGATGAATTGGACACTCGCTGAGGAGGCCGCCGGGTGACATCGCGCGTCAGGCCATCGCTCGAGTGGAACCCGAAAGGGAAGCGACGAGTGGGACGTCCAAGGGTGACATGGAGGAGACTGTGTGGAGAGGAGTTGAAACAGTATGGACTAACATGGATTCAGGTGGAAAGTACGGCAGAAGATAGAAGCAAGTGGAGACGTGCAGTTGAAGCCTTATGTTCCACTAGGAACCCAAGGGAATAATAATAAAGCTTCTAAACAATATACATTTTAACGGCTCCTCAATTCATAATCACAACCTGAGCAGTTCACTGAACAAATGAAGATAAATATGAATTGCTAATAAAGTAAATGAGTGGGATATATGCGTCACTGTGACTGTGTTAATGCAGTATGGAGTTTTAGATTACGACAAGCTAAGAAAGGAGTATTGAATCCAGAGAAGATAAGAGCCTTAGTAATGGTCCTTTATTAAGGAAAATAACCCATCATACATATACATTCTTAGCTACATTAAAGTTCGCCTACGTCAGAAGAAAATAAATTGCTCTGATTGGTTGGTAACCGGTCAATGGTTAAACTAACTGTCCAATGAGGTTATTCCATGTCCACAACGTAAGCTAAAACCAAATTTGAGAAATAAACCCTTCTATCTTGACAGACATTTATTTAAAAATGTTGATTTCAGTTTTGGCCACTTCTTATCAATCTGCATCACGCTATAGTGTTGCTTTTACCACTACTGTTTGAAAGATATTCAGCCATGAGCGGCTATGATAACAGTCTGTCAAAAAGATAGACACCTATCATGGTGCATAAAAGTGTAGCCATGTACAGATACATTTTAATATATGTGTAAAACTTGGGCACTGTGGTTGTAAGTAATCCATATTAGTTTGTTTATTACAGTGAAACAGTATTATTTACTGGATGACATGATTTCGAACAAAATTTATTGTTCATAATCATATCAATTGTAATAACACGACTTTGAAACTTGAGTTTTATAGTTTTCTTTGTCTTCTCCTATTTGTCGTAGGGGTAGTAGAATTTTCCAGATATCTGGGACAGGTGTTGAATCATTCCTGTTACACGTATTTGCAGTTGATTCGATAAACAAAGCTTCTGTTATCAATCTCTCCCTTATCACTATCCATAGTGATAATAATAACAATAATGATAACAATAATAATGATAATAATAATAATATTAATGATGACACCAACAATAAGGAATCTAAATCATCAGTAGTAATTCCATACAAGGAAGGAACCTCGGAAACCTTACGCAGAATTCTTAACAAGGCAGGAATAAAAGTGGCTTGCATTCAAACCACCCACAAACTCAATTAGAAACAAGCTTTGTCGGTTAAAGAATCCTGCTTGTGGAGCGAATAAAACAAAACAATTTAGTTTATCTAATACCCTGCTGGAATGATTGTCAGGTCAGATACATGGGGGAAAGCAGTAGAGCAGTGGCAGTCATTCAGACCAGCAGAGCATAAAATCCTAGCAAAATCTAGATTAGTTGACTGAATAAGATAAGAAATGTACAGAATAGTTCAGCCATAGCACAACATGCAATCACACACAACCATGCAATAGGATGGGATAGGACGAAAGTTTTAAAATCTAATGTCACAGGGTGGAGGGAGAATGGAATGGGAATGATTCAACACCTGTCCACCCAGATATCTGGAAAATTCCACTACCCCAACAGTGACAAATAGGAGAAAACAAAGAAAACTACAAAACTCAAAGTCGTGTGATCACAACTGATATGATTATGAACAATAAATTTTGTTCGAAACGTCATCCAGTAAATAATACTGTTTCACTGTGATACATCTAATAAACAAACTAATATGGATGTACAGATGCAGATTAGCTTTGTCTAATGATGTTGGCTGAAAAACTTTTATCTGGTAACTAATCGTCTAATCAAAAGTTTCTTGGTAGATAGACAGACAGCACTTGTTTCATTAATAAGGATACTTTACAATTTGGTCATTTTTTCTGGACTCTCGAATTCTTTGCATTGGCTGTTTGCTGCGGTCACTTTTATCAGAGTGTAATGGGTTAGCATACTTAAATACTTGATGACATATATTTAGTCAACAGAGAAGATTTGTAGCTCAGGTGGATGATTTGCAATCAGTAGTGTTCTCTGAGCTGGTTAGTTTAGTTGCGGAGCTTTCGTCGTCCTCCTGCTGGACAACATCTTCAGCTCAAGTTTTAGCATAAAATAAACTGATTTAAATTTTCCACGAGTGATAGAATTGAGTCTGCCGGTAACCACCTTTACATATGTATTGATCATTTTCTATTGACTTGGATTTTAAAATTTCTCGTCACATGATTTACTCTTTATTGGTTGGTAGATTTGGTCAAAGACTACAAGAAAATTCATCCTACCATATCAGAAATATCTCTGAAATAACAGCTAGAATACTGAAACCGTTTGATATAGATATAGCACACAAACCAGTCAAATCGCTTAATTTGATATTATGCAAACCGAAAAATCCAACAGAAAAAGGAGATAAAATTAATACCATTTACAAAATAAATTGTATGAACTGTAACAGGCATTACATCGGCCAAAGTGGGCGTCCCCTTCGAATTAGAATCCAAGAACACAAATCAGCCGTGAAAAGACACGACACATATTCTTTAGTATCAATTCATATAGACAATTATGGACATCACTTTGATTGGGATTATGCTGAAATCTTAGACAGAGGAAACACCAAAAGTGTCAGGGAATTTCTAGAAGCCTGGTGCTCAAACGAATATGCGATTAACAAACATGTTAATATAGACGAAATATACCAACTAATAAAAAGTAAATCAGGTGACCAGAAAGTTTGAAATCCAAGTCAATAGAAAATGGTCAATACATATGTATAGATGGTTACCGGGAAGCGCTATTCTATTACTGATGGAAAATTTAAATCATTTCACTTTATGCTAAAAATCGCGCTGAAGATCTTGTCCAGCAGGGGGACAACGAAAGCTCCGCAACTAAAACCAACCAGCTCAGAGAACACTACTAATTGCAAATGTATTTAGTTACTCCAGTCGTTTTCAGTATAATTTTTGTGTGTTGAAGTTCCTCTAGCACCAATCACCATCAACGGGAGAGATTTAACAAAGGTTGCCTCTTTCACTTATCTGGGAAGCATCGTTTCAACTACAGGCGGAACGGATGAAGATGTCAAAGCCAGGTAGCATCAGAAATGCAGCATGCGCCTTCGTCAACCTGAAACCAGTTTGGAAATCTGCACTCTGTCTCAGCATAAAGGACAAAATTCGCTTTTTCAACACCAATGTGAAGTCAGTTAGTTCTTCTATATGGTTCAGAAACTTGGAGTGTCACGAAAAGGATTTCCAACAGCTTGCAGACTTTCATCAACAGCTGCCAACTTCGCTGGCTCCATACTGAAGATCAAATGGCCAGAAAGAATAAGCAACAAGAAACTCTGGGAACAAACCAACCAAGAGCTGACTGCTCAACAAATATGTAGGCGAAAATGGAGATAAATAGGGCATACACTGAGGAGGCCACTGAATGACATAGCACTCTAGGCCATTGCTCGAGTGGAATCCAAATGGGAAGCGACGAGTTGGTCGTCAGTGCGAGGGTAACATGGAGGAGATCGTGTGAGGAAGGGATGAGAGAGTTTGGTCAATCGTGAACCTAACTGAAGAGGGGGGCAGAAAACAGAAGAAAGTGGAGATGTGTCGTTGAAGCCCTATGTTCCACTCGTAACCCAAGGGAATAATAATAATATAATAATAGTCGTTTTCAATCCTGCAGGCGTTACTATAGTGCTGTTATCTATAAAAGTTTTAGTCAACTCTGTGATAACCTTGGAGTACATAATTATTAGAAGCGGTAAACTTGACAGATTGAAACCGGTAGTTTCATATCACCTTTTGCGTGTGCCAACCAAAAGTTCAGTCTATACCAAAAAATGCTAATGAATGACGGCAAATCTCTTTGACTTCGTGGTACACGTCATACAACTGGGATCAACTAAAGCACAGGTACACCGACTTACTGCGTTATACTAACTAGTGGGTACCTTCTCTGTGTGCAACATGATGGTACTACCTATTTCGAAAAAGTGTGATGTGATTGTATGTGTTTGAGATTCTTAAAGCAATAAAATAAAATTTCATTTTGTCAATTAAGTTAATAAAACACTTCTCATTACTTACATCGCTTGAATCCGATGGATACCTTGTTTCTTTCGCACTAGATATAAGAATAAATAAATAAATAAACGTGAGATTAAGTTTGTAAAATAAGATAGATAGATATATAGATAATAAAGACTAAAATATATCCGTTTCAAGGACACAAAGATATCATTCACAATGGTATATTTTAAATTATCCACTTGTTTTATACACATCTTCAATTCAATGGGTATGCGGAAGATTTAGAATACCAAAAGTTCGCTGAAGCAGCCACTGCGGCGCTTCAATGATTGCAGCTTGAATTCACAAGAAAAAGCGTGCCTAAACTAGCCCATACAATGATAAGAACAAATTTTTACAAAAGATTCATCGAGAACAGTAAAATTAGAACGCTATAAATGATTTGTAAAGCAACCGGTAGATCAATGTAAGACTTAGCGTAGGATGGCATCAGTTTAAGTTTTTTTCACGCTTTGGAGAAGCATCCAGAATACAGCAATACAAAATAGAACATCAAATTTCGGAAGTGATATTTTTACCATAGTTACTTGTAGAAGACCAGTGTACCTAAATCATAATGTGATCCGCTTGATACTGTAAACAACATGAAGAGCCAGCGGAAAAATATCATGCCACACACACTAAAAGTTAATATAAGTAGTTGAAAGCCAGCCGCGAACCAGAAATAAGTAAGCAGTTCTAGTTCAGTATCCCAAGTTAATTAAATTTGAGTATAGTGCTGACATCGACCTCTGTAAGGACGAGACGACCATCTGACAACAAAGTTGCCTCTATTTGGCTGTCATGACTACTAGTATATATCGGTTGAGTTGCACAGAACCTAAAAGTTGGATAAGGTATTCAATAGGCAACGTGTCATCATTGCTAAATGTACCCTACAGTACTTTCATCGCCAACTGTATACTACTAGCATTTTTGCAGTGCTTCCTTCTAAGCTAATCAAAGCACGGATAATTTTATTTATCAATTTGCACAGTGATATGATATATGCAGGCTTTTAAAATAACTCCAATAGGGTCAACTTATATGAAGATGTACAGTGATATTTAGTAGTCCTAAATCCTGAGGGCAGCCACAGAGAATAATTTAAGATGGTAATGAAAATGAAATGCCTATTATCAGAAATAGGATATCTAATTAATGAAGAGATTTTTACTTTGAATTAAATATTGATCACTCACCTTTTTGGTAGAATAAACTCATCATTTGTTAGGGAGTTTATAAGATCTTCTGGAAGGTCAACAAATACACTAGGAAGGGGGCCATCACAGCAGTACTAATTCAACATACCTTTCTTGTGTATAATTTTTGAAAGTATGATACCACGAGTTGAAAGCACATTGTTTGACATCTTCTGTTTTCATTAGAAAATGTAACAACCTTGAGCAAAACCAAAATATAGTGAAACGTACCATGGTTAAGGAAAGTAGCGGACGGTCAAATTATAGTGAGAACAATGAAAATATTTTTCCGCATATATACATATATATATATCACAGTAGCAGAAACTGGACTGACGCACTGTAAATACATATTTGCTAGGAAAATAACATGAAACAAAGCTTTTTTCTGCATATGGATTAGCGGAGCGTTTGTTAAGAATTAGGAAGATTACAAGGAATATTATCGAAGGTAAAAGGTATGTAGGAAAATAGTTAATCAAAAACCTAAAAGTAGACGACCTTCCACACTAAGGGTTTTCAGATTCATTGTTCTCCATCTGCTTCGCAATTACTCTTCAACGCTACTTGTATAAATCTCTGGATGTTTCTAAAAGAAGTTTTTATAGAGGAATTCCTCTATAAAACTTGCTTAAGCAAACAGTTCACAGCAGTTGCTTTCGATACACAATCACATCTGAAGGTAGAATGGATAACAATTACAACACTGTACAAATCAATGGATTCCTTATAAAATAAACCATCTTTCAACTAAGTTATGATTTACGCGGAACAGTTGTAGGATGGATGAAGCGCTACGACAAGTGAGTTTTGGAGGACGAATAAACTTTAGCAAGGTACCTAATGGAGCTGTAATACGACTCATCTTACTTTTTCTTTGCATTAATAAGTCACACACGTTCACTAGTATAATAAGTAACATGTGCATACATTACTTCTGATACTGACACATGATGTAAAGTTATAAAAGGTTGATAATAACAGTGTGCTAAACAATCCCAGCAAAAAACTAAAAGAACGGACTAAATAGAGTAATTAGACTATGTTTTCAAAAATCAATTACGGAAAAATGAACCAGAGTTATTTGAAACTTTTCTACCATTAATTTGCAAGCCACTGTGTCTAAAACTGAAAAATTTTGAATGCCTTGTTAAATTTGAAAGGCAGTTTTGCGTATTGCACATAAAAGGTCATAACAACGAAAGGTCTTTCCTCAAATAAAGAACAATCAGTAACTCACGCCTTTGTAAGACAGTCGACCTTGAGCTCTAACTACGCGGCAAGAGTAAACAATATACACCTAAATTAAATGACCTTAATTTGACCAATCAGATAGCTCAGCATTACAACTGGTTCCTAGTCATAATCCTCTTTGAAAGAGTCGCCTAGATTTGGTTTTTGACTTCTCTGTAGATAATGTGTTGATAGGGAGGAATAAAACATGCATGTGTGGAGGGATAATAACTCTGGAAAAGTATTGCCGGGCTATTGATGGTTATGCATTCAAATGCAACCACGTTATATGAGGAAGTCTGTATAAGTTGGTAAGTCGTATATAACTGGTGATTTTTTAGACACTTTCTTCTCGAAACCAAACTCTCCCTTAGTAATATATTGCGTATATGCAACCAGTATCCGCTACAGCTGGAGAAATAGAGAATACATTGGTTTGATATGTCTATAAAAACTTCTGTGAGAATCTGGGGCCAGTTTTCGCAGCATGTTAGAGATATATACACATATATATATATATACATATATTATAGATACACTTCTTTGTAAATTAAGTACCACTTTTCACCTAGAAGAATCTCATTGACTGTTTCAAGGTCGTGTGAAGTTGGTGTCTATTCTTTACTGTTGCCAACTACGCTTCCACACCGGTTATACTTGCAATTCCTGCCATAGCTACCCCAGACACAGAGGCCGAAGCAGCAAGGGTATCTGTCGCTGGGAAAAGACCCTTATCGTCCACCAGTAATAGTGGCCACGGCACTGTGACACACAGTAATACCCAGTCTCACCAGACGAAGCAAAACGGTCTTAAAGGGGATGACAAGTGTGCGAGGACCGAACCTAAATCCACGGTTAGTAGATCAAACTGTGTAATCCTCCTTAATGTACCAGACTGTAGCAGTAGTCTGCTGGAAAACAGGGCCCTGTTTGATCAGGAACAGTGGTCCAACTTATGTAGCACATTGGGTCTGGACATCCAACCAGTAAAACTGTGCAGATTGTATAGGGGCATTGCTGCTCCTCAAGGCAAACCATCCCCACTGAGGGTAACACTAGGCTCTGCCGAAGATGCCGAAAAAGTCTTATTGACTTCCCAAGTCCTTTCTATAGGGAGGACCTGCAATATACGTGTTAGGCCAGATAGGCCATGGAAGGAAAGACAGATGGCGAGGGAGTCGCCATGGCTTATTCCTTCTGCCTCCATGGTTGTCCACGGCATTCCCGAACTGGTAACTGGGAACGCTTGTGAGAAGCACTGTCACGATGTACAGCAATGGAGATGGTTGGCATCCCAGATGGCTCTGGGAAGTTCAGGGGCTGTCTCTATTTATAGACTGCCTCGACCCACTCACCTAATGTCAATTAACACTCCACGTCTGTTAGCTGTTAAGTTCAGCTCCCGAGACCACTTGACTACTGCTCTCCAGAGATGGTACGAGACCAAGGACAAGGTCAGCAGACACATTCGCTGCTGCGAGAGCCGGCCTCGTACCCAAAGGAGAGAACAAAACGTTGTCATAGAACATCCCCAACCCCCAGTCACAATACAGCGGTGCAGCACGGACGATGATAGCCAGTGTCATCCAAGTGCTCCGATTGAATCAGAAGAAAAAAACGCCAACAGGCCGGTTCCCGGGGAATCGGCCAACTAGTTCGTAGGATAACTCCTCAACCGACAGCCCACATCACGTCAACCACCCCCAAATACGGGAACGTGGTGAGACTGACTACCAGTTGCTTGTACAGTAATGTGAGAGGTCTAAGAGGCAAAATAGCTGAACTTAGATACCTACAATCACAGCTGGACTCCAAAATCATAATACTGACGGAAACCTGGCTAACCCCTACGGTGGCAGACAGCGAAGTCAGTATTAATGATATGGTCCTTGTCAGGCGAGATAGGGATCTGAAAGAAGGAGGTGGAGTCGCCATATACGTCGAAAAACAGCTCAGATGTGTCCATGCAATCGACCCTCCCCACATTGAGCTCCCTGACTCCATATGGTGCCATTTCACCGTTGGGTACTGTAAATATCTAGTGGGCAGCATTTACAGATCACCTTCATGTGGAGCAGACCACAACCAGGTACTGCTGAATGCAATTTCAGCGACACATGACATGGGTTATGATCAAATTGTCATAGCTGGAGACTTCAATGCTCCATCTCTTAACTTGATGACGGGATGTGCCCAGGACAGATTTGATCGAAATCTGCTGCATACCATCACGGAGGCCGGATTCACCGAAAATGTCAGAATGGATACTAGATGGGGCCCAGATGGGAAGTCTTCTAGACTGGATTACGTGCTCACTAGTGACCAGCTACTAGTGGAAAACGTTCAGATCACGACTCCCATAGGTAGTAGTGACCACGCGGTCATAACATTCGACATAGTCCTCCGCGAGCGTTTACAGTGGGACAATACACAGCCCTATCTGTGTTATAACAAAGCCAATTACACCGAAATGCGAAGACTTTTGTCTGAAGCAAATTGGCCAAAAAATTGGACAGAGCTTACAGTAGAAGAACACTGGAGAGTGGTAAAGGAGATCATTCACCAGGCGATCTCAGACACTGTTCCCTTGGTCACACCTAAAGCTAGAAAGCAACGTTCATGGCTAAAAAGGGGGACACAACGCCTTCTACAGGCGAAGCGAAAAGCCTGGTTTGCGTGGCGAGTATCGAAGAGTCAACCCGAACATGAAGTGTACCTCGAACTCAGGAATCGGTGTAACATACGAGTCCGGAGTGATAGAAGGACATTTCAGAGAAACCTCGCCAATAAGCTTCTCGTGAACCCCAAAAGCCTATACAGGTTTATGTCTGAAAGAAAACCGACCAACCAGGGAGCTTGCAATATAGTAGGTTCTGATGGGAAATCTCTTACTAGTCTTGAAATGGCAGAGACATTCAGTCTAGCCTTTCACAGGCAACTGAACAATAATGAGGATTTTACCCCCACGAAACATCAAGATTACAATGCAAGACCAACGTGCGAAAACCTTCTGGGTACATTTGAAATTACTCCGGCTATGGTACTCGTAAAATTGGGAAAGTTGGCTCCGGGAAAGTCTGCAGGTTGCGATGACATAAGACCATCCGTCCTGAAGCAGTGTTCAGAAAGTCTCTGCCAACCCCTAAGTGATCTGTTTCAACACTCCTTTGATGTAGGGAAACTTCCATTTGAATGGAAACGAGCCATCCTATCCCCTATCTTCAAGAGTGGTGACCGGCAGAACGCGACCAGTTACAGACCAGTTGCGCTACTTCCAGTGATATCGAAGATATTGGAAAGTCTCATTGACGACCACATGAGAAAATACTTCGATGGGACTAATCTACTCCATGAAGCACAGCACGGCTTCAGGAGGGGAAGATCCTGTGTGGCGAATCTTCTAATAGCTTGGAACGACTGGACATTATCCCGGGATGTAAAGGTACCAGTCCATGTGATCTTTCTCGACTTTGCGAAAGCATTCGACACAGTTCACCATGGTATGCTCTTTCACAAAATAAGCAAGGCGGGTGTTTCTGGAGCACTTCTCGCATGGCTGAAAGATTACTTAGGCGAGAGAGAATTCTGCACCAAAGTCAACCGCATCCGATCATCCTGGCACACCTCGGCATCAGGGGTTCCTCAGGGTTCTATCTTGGGGCTGTTGATGTTTTTGATTTTTATCAATGACCTGCCCTGTCAACTGAATTGCTCTGCGCTTCTTTACGCTGACGACGTAAAGATTTGGAGAGCAATAAACTCATCGGAAGACTCCGACAGATTGCAGGCTGACCTGCAAACTCTGGGAGACTGGGCTTTGGCTAACGGAAT
>OX235273.1:48323668-48383598 GCA_944472155.2 Trichobilharzia szidati
ACGAAATAGCACACCATATTTATACATTTTAAGCTAAATCTAAGGTAGATTGGGTCAGAGGATAATAAACTGTCCTGATTGGTCGTTGACTTTCTGAAGGTTAAACCTTGAGACGAACAGTTGTTCAATGAGATTATTTCCTGACCACAACGTAAGCTAAGCCAAAATGTGAGAGATAAACACTTCTAATTCTGTATCCATTGTCTTAAAATGTTGTTTTCAATTTTGACTGCTTCCCACCAGTCTGCGTCTATATACTACTGGTAAATCTCGTTAGTATCATACGCCATACAAACACCTTCGATATTAATGCTCGTGATGGCTTCACGATAAAAAGTGGCCACTAATTGACATTATTAGAATTGTAAATTTTGTTTCACTTAACAAATTACGTAGTGTAGAAAGCGTTAATCGGGTGGAAGCTAGAATAAAATTAAATAAATAAGTTGAGTGACGTAATATAATCGGTGGGGTTGAGTAGAACTCAACTAGAACTGATCGAGTGTCAGGTTAACAACGGTGGTAATAAGCGGGGTGGGGTAGAGATTTTATAAGGGTGAAGGAAGAAAATAATACAGCCAAGATCATAATAAGTGAGAATGTTAAACCAATATATCCATCTAAACCCTTTGAACATGCAAAAAATGATGTCCTATTCCAGTGTATTTACCAATTTAAATGTTCGTGTGGACATACATAGGGAGGATTCTTCGATAATTGCAAGTAAGGGCTTTAGAAGCAAGTAGAATCTCCAGAACCCATTAATGGTGACAACAAGCGACCTAGCTCCTTTATTGCGAAACATATTACAGAGACAGGACATAAAATTGATGTTCACACATCTTTTACACCTATCTATAGAACCTGTTTGGGGCATATCCTAAAGTTTATAAAAGCTCTAGCTGGCAGTTTGGAAGTTTAAACCACCTTTATACGTTCAAAGCAACAATTCGTCATCACACTTAATCTATCTTCCTTGGTAAACTTTGTTTTGATACTTACCAGGGTAGATGTCCTATTACCTCTCTAATTTAATTTAGTGATCACCATTGTTATTTTGACCTTAAATGTGTCCTTTTAACTGGACCTAAATTTATTTTCTCATCTCTTAACTCTTTATTAATTTCATATTTATATTCCTATGACAGGTCCGTGTGTGTGGTCAGGTTGTTCGAAATGTGTTGCGCAAATACATCACACACACACGATTCAGACAAATTACGTCTTCTTATTGTTTTGTCTAAATTCATAAAAGGAACTAAATGTTTTGAACAATTAAGAACCAAAACACAAAAATTAACACTAAGTACGTAATTTTTGTGTTTCTTTCTTTCTTCTCCCACCTCTATTAAATCTATTCAACCCCGCCGATTATATTGCGTCACTCAACTTACTTATTTAATTTTATTCCAGCTCCTACCCGATTAACGCTTTCTACATTACGTAATTTGTTATGTGAAACGAAATTTACAATTCTAATGGCACATCTTTAGGAATATTTCTTTTGTCGCTGAGAAAATTTGTTATATATATGCTACTGTACAGTTTGAGAATGATGTCGCCGAAAAAAGGAGCAACCCTTCGCTGAAAGCTTTTTCTTTTATATGACTCAATGGGGATTTTTAAGATGCCAAAGAGCATGGAACAGATTATTTCGTTTATATTTTAGGCTTTTCAACAGTCTACACTATCTCCTTTACAAAGAATCGAGACCGATGCTGTTCTTTTTAGCTGAAAGCTCTTTATCATTATGCTAAAGTCACATAATCCATGATTTCTACCTTCTGCCATTTTTGTCCACTTTTTAAGTGAGTACTTTTCTTCACAACCAGTTTAGTGAACTTCTTAGGTAAATGATATTCTCTTGGGTTCCTAGTGGGACTTAAGGCTTCAAAAGCACATCTCCATTTCATCCTCTGCCGTACAGTCCTCCTTAGGTGGCTCCACGACTGTCCACATGCTCTCATCTTCTCCTTACACGATCTCCTCCACCTTACCCTCAAGCATCCAACTAGTCGTTTCCTATTCGGGTTCCACTCACAGGCTCGTTTCGTGATGTCGGTCAAAGGTCCCTTCAGTGCGTTCCCTATCTATCGAGTTAATGGGGTTTTATCAACATGGGAATCGGTTAAGAGTGGCATTCCTCAGGGTACAATTCTAGGCCCACTTCTTTTCCTGATTTATGTCAATGAGAATCCATCGGTAGTTAAGTTGTCCTGCTTACTGTTTGCTGATGACATCAAGATATGGAGAGCTTTACACGATGACAGTGATCAACTTGCTTTGCAGGAAGATTTAAACTTGTTAAGTGATTGGTGTAAGCACTGGGCCTTGGCGAATAACTTAAGCAAGAGTGTAGTTATGCATGTATCTCATAGTCACGTGCACAAGTACTCAATGAATGGCATTACTCTCCCGGTGGTCACTGAGTACAAGGACTTGGGAGTGGTTGTGCAGCATGACTTGAAAACAGCAACAAACTGTAGAGCTGCAGCCACTAAGGGTTTTCGAATATTATGGGCCATACGCAAGGCTTTCGCGAATTTTGACGCTGAAATATTTCGGATATTATATTTGACTTATATCAGACCTCATTTGGAATATGGGATCCAGGCAGCGAGCCCGTGTTTCAAATACGAAATAGACTTATTAGAAAGGGTGCAAAGAGTAGGAACTAAGCTAATAAAGGGTTTCTCAACCCTCTCATATGAGGAAAGGTTAAGTCGACTGGGTTTATTTCCACTGTCATACAGACGACTTAGGGGTGACCTAATACTAGCATACCGTATCCTAAGAAATGATTTTGGAGCTAATTTATCTAATTTATTTCTTCCTTCCAGCATCAACCAATTGCGAGGACATCACCTGAAGGTTCAAAAACCACGGTTGAATCGTCTGCATCTGGAGATCCGTTTTTCGCATCGAATTGTGAACCATTGGAACTCCCTGTCGGAACACGTCGTATCAGTGCCATCCGTTGATTCATTCAAGGCGAGATTGGGCCTCCTGTGTGCAACAAATCGAAAGGACTAACACACTATCCTAAATAAATTGTAAACTGTAAACTATCTCTATTTTATTGTGGGAATTTTTCACTCCATAAGTTCTTGGCTGGTTTGTTGCAAGAGTTCTTTGTTGCCAATCCTTTCTGGCCATCTGACCTATTCACGAATGAGTAAAGAACTGACATTCATGCTGACTCATTCATCAATGTATTGAACTGTGATAATTATCCTGTTCTTTTTTATATCATAACTAGGTAATTTTCCTTGGTTCAAGTACAACTGCCATTCAACTCTCCATTACACATTCAAAAAGATTTCCACAAAGTGATAAAATAGCCACAAAGGCTGAAAAACCATATCACACCTTAGCACCCGTATGTTATTTACTGGAGAATATCAACCGACTTGTAATGACGATTATTTTTAATATCTAACTTTCTTACCCGTAGCGTTATGGCTTCGAGAAAAGTTGGTGCCGAACATCGGTTAGAGAACCATTGGAAAACCAACATGGGGTAGTGGATAGCTGTCTCATCCTAGTTTCGGATTCTTCCTTAGTACGCATCCATCATATGAGTTCGAACCGAGGACCTTCTGGTTACAATGCTAGCGACCAATGGCCGGCCCATGAATTCTAACTTCTGTCAGTTTACGAAATAGGGTGACCAATTCGCAGTGTCTTCTTTGATGAGTAACTGCCCTAACCTTTAACTTGCTGTTCACTACTGGTCACAGCTTCCCACGAGAACCCCAGATGATTGCCTAAAAATCATCCAACCAGTCAAACAAAATCCCTACAAAAACCAATACTTTAAACCAGTCTTTTTGCTATATATATCCAAACCAAGTTCACTTTTAACAGTTTGAAAAAATTTGGGCATTGGGTATATGATATTCATTATAATAAAGGTTTTTGTTTTTCCCAATGAATGAAAAATATGGTTTTGTTTTTCATTCATTGGGAAATACAAAAACCTTTATTATAATGAATAGTCTTTTTGCTGTCTTTAGAGCGTTTCTTGACTGAATGTCTCAAGAAATTTAAATCCGCTATACGGCAGAATGCGGCTGGAATCGGTTTCCTACCCATTTTTTGGTCGAAACAAAAATTACTCCGTTTGATTAATGCATACTTTTATAGTAAGATCAACATCTAACCAACATGTTTTTGATATATTTTAAGGATCAGAAAGATACTACTGAAATGAAATGAGTAGCTTGTATGCTCTGAACTGACGATGCGGCTGTCTGTGACAACTCTGGCTTGGTAAACTTGTATTAAAGTAATGGGTGTGAAACGAAAATGTGATTTACTGTGCCATTCTAACTTTCAGTTTTTGATGTCAACAAGCTAAGGTACCAAATGACCTACAGATCATTCTTATTTCAACGCCAGTCATCACTCCGAGTGGACCAAGGAGCTAGACGCAAGCTCTGGTCCATGGTGTGTGCGTGGGTTCGTATCCCACCTCCGACATACGCTTTTATGGAGGTCGGGTGGCACAGCGGCAGAATGCTCGCCAACTTCGCCGCATGTGGTCCGGGATTCGATCTCCAACCGTCACACTCCTTTACCTCGCTAAACCAGTACCAAGACTGGTAAAAGGGAAGGTTGGGCATGAGGCTAGCAACCCCATCCCGTAAAAATAAACACCACTGCTACCGAAACCTCAAGCCTCTAGCTTGAAGGTGCCCTATGTTTCAATGGGAACGTAAAGGAATAAAATTATAATTAAAAAAAGATTCATCACTGCGTGTATACAGTCTCTCTAAGAAATTTGAAGCACAGGTAGCATAAACACATATTAACAGTCTACTTTGCTTCAAACAGTTATTATATTATGTATCGCTTTTGTATGCAGAGGTCCGGTTTCAGATCTCGAATACCTAATGCTTCAGCTATGTACAGATGGCGAATCCGAAGTCCATTTGTACGATATTGAGGGACTCTGTGTAACACTGTGAAGCATTCATGTGGGGGTGCTCGATGTTCAGAGATGACAAGGTGTTCGAGGATCGAGCTGTTGCTATTCTTCTTTCCTCCTCTGGCCAACCAAGCTGCGCAGTGTTCCAGAATACGTTTTTGGACTTGACGTTGCGTACGGCCAATATACTTTGCTCCACACGACCTCAATGTGTATTTATCAATTTACTTGCTCGTGTGGAGCAAAGTATATTGGCCGTACGCAACGTCAAGTCCAAAAACGTATTCTGGAACACTGCCCAGCTTGGTTGGCCAGAGGAGAAAAGAAGAATAGCAACAGCTCGATCCTCGAACACCTTGTCATCTCTGGACATCGAGCACCCCCACATGAATGCTTCACAGTGTTACACAGAGTCCCTCAATATCGTACAAATGGACTTCGGATTTGCCATCTGTACATAGCTGAAGCATTAGCTATTCGGGATTTGAAACCGGACCTCTGCATACAAAAGCGATACATACATTCTCTTGCCTTACCATGGCCAGCGTAAAGTTCTTATCACAATTTTGCTTCCTTCCTTTATTATATTTCGAGTTATTATACTACTCTATTATTATCATTATTAGGGTAAAAGTTTTATAACTTACAGAAGTCATCTGTCCAAGTCCCCATCTATAACAGGTAGGCTGGCTACATGCTTCCCGGTCAATAGGCTCCTCGATCAACTCTCCAAGTATACTTGCTTTACGACAAAATTCCATATTTAACTTCTTTCCGTGGATCATATATTCTGATGTTAATTGTTCAGATTCCACATACTCATTAAGAGATGGATGATAATCCTCATTACTGTCCAGAATAACACAAGAGACATTACGATAGTGGACACCGATTATTTTATTCACTGAACTCTGTTGATCAGTATCACTGTCAATCAGTCGACATGATGATTTCATTTTCTCATCTAACGGTTCACATTCTGACCATTCACTTGTAAACCAGACTATATCATTTCGACAGTCCGTCAAAGAGAAGCAGTCGATCGATTCTTCGATGAATAAATTATACTCAGTAGAAGGTGATCTCTCTTGATACTCTTCAATCATCTTGATTGCTGACTGTGTAGTGATAGCCTGTCGTGGAGCATTTGACTGATTCAGTGAAGACTCACTGTACGTTAAACATTCACTAAGCGGCCAATTCTGTCCTATTTGATCTTGACAGTGAAGAGATCGTTTGCGTTTTCCATTACCACAAGAGTTTGTGCACTAGGGAAATGGATTGGTTGAAATATTTTACAAATGATTATAGTG
Source organism: Trichobilharzia szidati (assembly GCA_944472155.2). Taxonomy (NCBI): domain Eukaryota; kingdom Metazoa; phylum Platyhelminthes; class Trematoda; order Strigeidida; family Schistosomatidae; genus Trichobilharzia; species Trichobilharzia szidati. Next base: position 48,329,912 of record OX235273.1, read on the forward strand.
ATATTGATTAGAATAAATGAGCAGAAATGTTATTTTAGTTTTGATAAAGAAAGGAAGACGAAATTTACAGTATAAAATGTGATATCATCATTCTATTTCACAGGCTATCATCAGCTGCAGGCTACCTGAAGTTACAATGGTCATATATAGATGATAATAACATACTTTAATGTTTGAGTGATAGTAGAGAAGAAATGCTATAAAATTGACGCATCCAAAATGAAAGCATTGCAATTTTTACTTTAAGTTTTCAGCTTTAATTTATCCGCTTTCAAAGGAGAAAAGAGGGGGGAGGGTGAGACAGAAAACAGAAAAAATTAACAAACAGAACAGTGTTTGCTTGTAGGTTCACATAGCAACTCAAAAAACAAAAGCGGTTACAGTTTATAAGATTGAGATTTGTTCAGTGAGTTGAGATCAATGAATTAGATGACTAATTAATGTAATCAAAATCAAAATTCAGTTACCAAGGTAGTGAGAGGTTAATCACACTCACTTTCTGTATGCATAAGTCTGGTTGGTTTGAATCGTTTGATTGCGATCACTTCTGCAAATCGTAGTAAATTTGCTGTCCTTTGCCTATTTGATGTTATGAAGGACTTAGAAATCTCTACGAGATGACCAGTATCAACAATATGTCTGGTAATTGCACTGTGAGAATATTTGTTTCCTTTCAGGCACAAGTTTTTTGGAATATGTTCGGGAAACCGGATGGAAGCCCTTCTTTCCGGCCTTCCAATGTACTTGCTCCCGCAAGTGCACGTAAATTAATAAACGCAGTTCGAGGGTATTTCTCCAGTTTTGAGTGGCTTATAGAAGAAGTGGTGCTGTATAATGTAATGAGTTTTGCTGCCGGGGAGCTTCTTTTTATTGCAACTTTCAGTCTTTTGTCAATCTTTTGTGACATTGCATCTCCTTTGAATGAAAGATAAATAAACACTTTCTTCTTTTCCACAGTTGGGTGTTTTTCTTTCTTATCTTTTTCTCTGCTATACTTCTGTATAAATCCCTTAGGGTATCCATTTTCTCTTAGGCATTTCTTGACGAAATCTAGTTCTTCTTCGACCTTTTTTAGTGAACATAGCTTCCTGGCTCTGTCGTACAAAGTCCTCACTAATCCTCTACTACCACTCAAACATTAAAGTATGTTATTATTATCTATATAACCATTGTAATTTCAGGTAGTCTGCAGCTGATGAAAATCTGTGAAATAGAATGATGATAATATCATTATATACTGCAAATTTCGTCTTCCTTTTTTTATCAAAATTTATCAAGGGAACCAAATGAATGAGGTTATTCAAGTGTTTCAATTCGTTGAAAAATATCCTTTACATTTGAATTCTTAGGTTTTGGAAAGTATCGTCTTGAAAATCAAGAGATGTTTGTTTCACCACAAGGAATCTTCTCTCACCGGAAATACTTGCTGGAGAAGCATCTCTTAATATACAGTTTACAACTCAGATATTGTCCCGATTTTTGCGTGATACTCAGCGGGTAGTTTCGTTGATATGTTACTTACTATTTGTACTTTCCAAATAAATTAATATGACAAGGCAGACGATGATGGTATGCACATACTACTGATTTATGTGAGTAGTTGTGAATCACTTGAGTAAATCAGTAGTTCTAGTTATTTCACACAATAAGAAGACGTCGTTTATCTGAAACATTTAATATGCATATTTGCACAACACATTTCGGACATTCTGATCACACACACGAGTACTTGTCATACACAGGTATATAGAAGGCAAGAAGGCATGTATCATTACAATAGAGGTCAAATTGTGTACCGGTCAAGTTGACAAATAATGGGTAGAGAGATGAGGCAAAGGTGTGGGTAATAAAGACAGAAAGGAAGCCGGTAACGAGGTCCATGCTATCCTGTAAACCCTTACGGCATCTGAACGACAGTGTCACATCCCACTGTGTTGATCAATTTACATGTATATGTGGACATACGTACTTAGGGAGGACCCATCAGTCTCTACGGCTTTGGACTATAGCACATATTCCAAAGTAACTGCAACAACAAATAAAAACGCGAGATACAGTTGATTCTGGAAGTAGATGTCCAAAATCATCTATAGCGAAGCACATTATAGAGACGGGTTATAAGGTTGATTTCAACAATGCCTTTAAGCTAGTATATAAAACAAGGGTGGGTCATGTACTTAAATTCGTTGATACCCTGGCCATAAAAAGGCTTAAACGTGTCTGATGTGACCAAAAGTTATTTGTTATTACTTTAAACCTGCCTTAGTAATCCAATTTAGAATCAAGGTTCAATTTACTTCATGATATTTTCGACTCCTTCTTTGTTTTTCTTCTTTCTTTCTCAGCCACACCTTAGTGTCACCTCCCTACCCATTACTTGCGACCTTGACCTGCACACAATTTGATCTATATTGTAATAACTCATGCCTTCTTGCCTTCTATATAACTGCGTGTGATAAGTGCGAGAGTGAACAGAATGTTCGACTTAAGTCAATGCAAGAACAGGCGCGGAATTATGCTCCTGTCCATCCCAAGCAAAATACTTAGCCGCATCATCTTGGAGAGACTCATACACGCCACCCTGGTTAAAAAACTTCGATCGGAACAGACTGGATTCAGGAGAAACAAGTCATGCATCGATCAAATCGCAACACTACGGATCATCATTGAACAGAGCTTGGAATGCAGTCAGTCAGCTCTCTATCTCAACTTCATTGCCTTTGAAAAGGTCTTCAGCAGACAGCGTCGATCTAGAGGTGATTTGGGAACTACTTCGCTACTACTTTATTTATTTATTTAAACGCATTAAAACTTGGTACAATATGGCACCAAGAAGGATGCGCCACACAATAATAATAAAACAACACAGGTGAAAAAAAAGGAAGGAAGGCAGGAAAAGAAAAAATATATATAAGTAGAGAACGAATAATGAACTTCATCTGGAAGGAAAACACTCATTCTTAACAGGTTCAAACAGTGTTCGTTAACTATCATCGGGAATGGAAGAAAGAAGGAAATCGCAACACATTCGCCATTGATTACGATTCTTGGCCATATCCGATAACGTTTCGAGTCATCGATTTGAGCTATCTCTCAGACCCCAACCAGGGAGTCGTGACACACCAACCGATGCTAATCTAGCACAGAAATCCTTCATCCCACGACGCCACGTCATGGGCTGACCACCTCTCCTCCTTTTCCAACCCGTCCCAGGGCTAGCGAACAGAGACCTGTACGGAAGCCTCTGGGGTGACATTCGCAGCACATGTCCAAGCCACCGGAGCCGGTGTTTCCAGATGACGACATTCAATGAATGGTGATCTCCACTGTGTTCAAACACACGCCGCCGAACCTGAGAATTACTCACGCGATGATGCCATCGAACGCAAGCAATCCTGCGGAGACAGCGGTGATCGAACACGCAGAGTCGCCTCACATCCTCAGCTCGGAGAGGCCACTACGGAGAGGCTACTACGGGATGCCGCCAAAAATTATACACCTCATCCAACAGTTGTATGATAAAGCTGCACGCTAAGTAATCCACAACGGGAATCGTTGAAAGTGAAGACGGGAGTAAGACAAGCTCGCTGGCTGTCTACTATCTCCAATGATTTTCCAGATTGCGGTAGACTGGATAATGCAACAGACAGCGGGGAACGAGGAAACACATAAAATGGACCCACACAAAAATCTTGGAGGATAAGGACTTCGCCGATGATGTATGTCTGATTTCCCACAAACTGGAAGATATGCAAGCGAAAAGCAACAAATTGGCAGAAGAAGCATCCAGAGAAGATAGGAATTCAGGTGAACATAGAGAAAACAGAGGTGATGAAAATTCCTGGCAGCGAGGAACAGCAACAACAACAAACAACGATCAGCATAAATAGGAGAAATCTGAAAGAGGCAACCTCCCCCACCTACCTACCTACCTACCTGGGAAGCATCGTTTTAACTACTAAAGGGAACAATAATAATAATAATAATATCCGAAATTTGTTGTGCAAATATGCACATTACACATTTCAGATAAACTATATCTTCTTATTGTGTTGTCGAAATTCATAAAGCGAACTAATTGTTCAAAGTGATTGAAGCCTCAAAAGTCTATCTCTTTTGAGCTTATCAGCACTGTGCCTGGAGGGCTTACAAGACCCAATTCTGTCTACTTACTTGATCCATCTCATAATATAAAGAATCAAGTTCCAAAGGAAACCACATTAAATTTTCTCCTTGAACTCTTTAATTCTGCAAACAACGAATCTGATTCGTAGGTAAGATGTTAACGTAACATGCATAATAAGCCTGATTATCTAGGATAATACTTGTCTTAATAATCCTATTTACATACTGGTAAAAATTAAATGCTGCTGTAGCGGTAGGTAATTCCCCAGAATTATTGACCCCAGCATTGATCACTGAACATTGGATGCCGACCTTCACTGTTTAAATCAACTTGTTTAGCTGAAGACTTCCTGTCAGGTGTCCACGCCATTTGGTACGCAGTTGTGTCACGTTCGTCCGTTTGTGCACGATCCCTAGCTAGCTAAGCAATCATCTTGCACTCCGATTTGTCCCGATGTACATCTCGTAATTTGGACGATCAATTCTTGTGTTTTGCTTCGCCTTTGGTCTACGCGGAACGAATACTATAGTTGTTGATATTAGATCTTGCGTTAATATACTTCGTACTATCTGTGAACGTCAATACCTTTAGCCTCTAAACTACCGTTAACATTTATTTATTTCTGACCAGGGGTTTTCTTGTAATACCTAAGTTCGTAGAAAATAATTCATCTGCTCACAAAACGACAATTTAACAATAGAGTAATAATCTAAAGATATGAAGGTGATCGATTCGCCTTTAAAAGCTTTCTTGACTGAAGCTCACTTAGTAAAAATGTGCCATTGAAATTCTCCTCTTCTTGAGTATGTTTAAATTTTTTTGATTATAGCTTGGTTCCACACCGTATTTTCGGTACAAGTATGGTATTTTTAGCATGTGATATCGGTAGCCCAATTTTGCAGGCCGACCATTTATATCAGGTGTGCGTCGGTAGGGGATCGAACCTCGGACCATGTGCAACTAATCCCATCATGTAGACGTCACATTTGAATATCATGTAAACTATCAGCTGCATAAAGCAAGGACGAAGCTTTAGGATGTAATGTAGGTGAGGTCTTACAATCTCCAAATACAGATGGTACAAACTTGTTTTTGCAGAGGTTAGATATACAGATTTATATTGATACCGGTAAAAATTCATTGGCCACCTTAGCTCTCTTGGCACAGTTTGCCGTCTACCAAGCAATTAACAGTTTTAAGAATGATGGAAAACATTTGTAAATCAGGTAGGTGTTTTTGGTTTTGTTTTAGTCCTCTGACCTGAATGACTTAACTGAGAAGCTCTCGTTGTCTTACAGTCGATAGGTCTCTGATTCAAGTCCCATTCCACCAAACTAAGCCTGAGCTATTGGAAAATATCATTAGCCTTCACATAGTGAGTGCGGTTCATAGTCTGGTTCATGTACAATCTGTCCCGGGTAGCTGACTTCAAACAACTTCTGCGACCAGCTGTCACCGGGTTACACTACACACTGGTGATGTAGAATGATCACTGAATGCCACTCCCGCTCTACCGATCAAAAAACGAACCAGTCACCTATCAGTAATGTGAAACTTTAGCATCACAATCCTTGAAGTGCTTTAAATATGCTTTAAGACTAATATTGGTTTGCTGAGGATATATTTCCTTTCTATCTTAGGCAGCAAAAATAACTGAAATATTCATTTTCCTAATTCAAAAGTACCAAACTATATTTTTGAGAATACTTACTTTTGTCCAATTTGACAGTATCCAATATACTGGATAACATGAACCCTGACAGGCAACATAGGCTGGTTGCGATGGAGCACTTCCCAAACCAGCTTTCTGGCATACAAATTCTCCTAGTTGAGCAACTCGCCAAGTTCCCTTTGATTTATCTTTTTCTCCCGCAGGTACAATATATTCTTCACAGACATAGATAACAGCTTGGTGACCTTCACCACATCGTGCTGAGCAGCTACTTGTTTGCATTTCATAGGCATCATTTGATGATTTTGCTATTGGTGCTGGCTTGGCTGTCCATCGAACACCACAATAGTCGGAACATCGTCTAAGCACTGGTGGAGGCCTTGGTACAGATGAACACAAGTAGTCAGCTACTGGTGTGAATAGATCAAACTCTGAGAATTGACTCTGATCAGACTCTTTAGGAACTAATGGATAGCATTCTGCATGCGTGGTAGCATTTCCTAAGAAATCGTAAAATCAATATATATAATTAATTAGGGAAATCTTTTGCAAAATAAGTGTTTTCTCTAGATTTTAAACTTTGTAATGATTTGTAATGTTTTTATAAAGCAACCCAGTAAGCCAATCTCCACAACAAAAGCAATAGAAAAAACTCACTTACTGTTTCACTGGAAAGCCACATGCAACACATTCTTAGGTTGGCTCATCGCGCTTAACTGCAAACTGAAGAAAGCTGATGTAGATTACTCTAATGTCGTCAGAAAACTGTCTTATTCAAAATTTAGTCAGACAATCAGTTGTAGTCAATTTATCCCACCTATCTAAATTATATATCATATGAATTATCTTAATCGTGATTGGTTTCAGAAGTTTTGAGCGTCCTAAAATAAACAGTTAAGGTTTCCACGATTGTTAAGTGACAGTGAACAATTAGTTCATGCGATGATTTTGTAGCTTGCACATTCGCTTTCTCACAACGCGGTTTTTAATACAAGTGCCATTTAGAAAAGTGCTTGCCTGATAATCGTAAAAAACCTTCTAAATACCACAAGGTGTGGATTATTGTTTTATTACACTATGTAATTCTATTAATGTAACCTTTAACAAGAAATAGTTCCGAAACTTTCTTACTCATTTGCCGTTATTACGCGAATTTTCAGCCTAGTTGATGACTTCGTCGAAAAGAAAATTTTCTTCGCCACAACCATCTATTTAATAATTCGCATGATCCAATGTGTTTATTCCATAATTTGAAGAATAGCAAGGATCGTTCTACGATGAAGGGGCTGAACAAGTTTCTACGTTTATTGGTCAAGCGCGCTGAGGCTAAATATTTCCTCCTGGAAGAATTGTCTGGATAAACAAGAATATCCCAAAGCATAATGTAAGCATATGAGATGAAATCAGATATCCCCTAATTCACGTACACTGAAACGACATACTCTGAATCACATTGATGCTGTATGATCAAGACAATCTGAAGTGGAGCTGAATATCTTAAAAAACTACCATGTTCTCTACGAGTTATTTGAAGATGAACGAACATCATTCGAGAACTACTCTAATACTGTTACAAAGAAAAGAACAGATGATGTCATTATGAAACTAAACCAAAGATTACAGTCTGTTACTAGGGTGACAGTTTTTCCTACTTGTCCAGAAAAATACGTGTTCAAATATCCTGATGTCTCACCATCGCCAATTCAAATGCAAATCTTAGCACTTGGACCTAAGTTTTGTGATACAACGTCAAAAGTGAATGACCTGAACATGAAAGTTCAATTTGACAACGTAATAAGTCAGACGAATAATCTGATCCTAATCTCATGTGACAGAGCAGGTCATTTCAAGTCAGCACTTTTGAATGGGTGCTTCGATTACATTAACAAAACCCCAGCTTTCATAGTATACTTTCCAAAGGACATCGAAAGCATCTGAAACAATTGAAGGATAATGAAAACTTGATCATGACACTGTCAGCTAAAGGTTTTGTTACTGTCCTGCTGAACACGTCAGACTATTTAAGTAAACTCTTGCTGATACTATCTGCTGATAAGAAATTCCAAAAACAGTCTCTCAAGAAAGATTTCACTGAAAAGATGGAGCTCCAGCTGACAAAAATATTGAAGGAAATGAAGGACGAATCCATTATTAGTACAAAACTACAGGAACAACTACCTCCATCTGGTTCTACAACGCCGCGCATATGCGGCTTACCTAAAGCCCACACACAAGACATCCCACTCCTCCCAGTCCTAGATGTGATAGATTCTCCATATCAATCAGTGGCGAAGTGGCTTGTAGAGATTCTTGGTTCAGTGAAAGGAAAGCTGTCAAGACACAACCTCCAGGACAAATTCGATTTTTTCATTAAATGAAAAATGTCAGCTTGGCAGATAAGAGAATGGTCTCCCCGGATATCGCCTATCTCTCTGTCTCTCTCTACTGACATTCCACTGACAGAAACCATATGCTTCCTTTTTGACTTCATTTAATCCAGTAGCATCGATGTCGGTATACCAATCCATTGTCTAAAAGAGCTGTTACTACAGTGCATCTTCAACATCTGCTTCTGATTTAACAATGAAATATACAGGCAAATAGACGGAGTAGCAATGGATTCTCCTCTAGGACCCTTCTTGGCCAACTTATTATTATTTTATTCTGTGTAGTGTTGTAATTGTTCCAAGTGTAACATACAACGCAAATAGAGGTTTTCATTTGCATAAGAAGTTTAACAAGGTTAATTTCAGCTCTGCTACATTTGCAAGTTAGTTCTGTTTGGTAAGTTGTGGATAAAATGAACATGTGGACAAAACATTAGTGGAACAAGTACAGTAGTGCCTCATATTAGATTTGTAATCTTTTGTAACATATATATATATATGTATATACTTCGATTGAACACTATTAGCTAGTGTGATGTGGCTAGTCCTTTCTTTGATGCAGACTGAATTTTATCAGTCAGGTTTGCCAACTAGCACGAAACCGAGGTCCAAGGCTTCCTGCCGATTGCCTCCAACCATCTAATATCGTCAAATCAATGTGCACCGTGATGGCGAGCTACCTAGAATGGTGGCGACATTGCAAACTTGACTGATAGAATTCAGTCTGCGCCGAAAACAGGACTAGACACATCACACTAGTTACTAACTGGTGTCTAAGCAAAGTATCCTTGTACAGTCCTACAGGAGGTCAATCGCGAGCCTGAACAGCTCAGTGGTAACGTCTCTGACTGCAGCACTGGGTGACGCTGATTCTAATCTCAGAAGGGATATGAGTTCCTTCAAGAATGCAGATACGCCTTACTGACTGATGAGTGCCAACTAGCACGAAACCTAGGCTCAAACAGGGTTTCCTGTGGTCGATTGTCTCCAACCATTTAATATATATAAAGATCTGCTTTGTTCTTAAATCAGGATTTATAATACAGAATGGAATTTCCAGCATTTTTCACAATAGTGCATCTAATTTTTCAGAAGGTAAATAAAGGTAACCACATGAACTTTTTCACAATACACAGGGACTGGTGTGAAAATTGTGCAAAGCATAAAATGAGAATAGTGATTATACTACTACTAATAATAGTAATAATAACAGGAGGTTTGTTTCAAATACTATTGTCGATACAGTATGGAAATAATAGCATGTTATAGAATGTTGAATGTAATTGTCTCTTGACATAGAATGGTGAAGGGAAAAACAATTATAATTATTACAGAGCTTAAATGGCCTTAACAATTATGAAAAAAATGAAATGACCATTAATATAAGAGGGATAATAACAGTAGAACTTGTTGGTACAAGAATGGGGACAACTGTTTATTTACTAGTGGAAAGAAGGTTATTTAGTTCGTGCATCACTCGCAAAAAAAATTGTTGAAGAAGCAGGCAGCGAAGAAAGGACTTCATGTAAACGTATAGAAAACAAAGGCAACAGGTACCAGTCACTATCAGTGGGAGACATTTGAAAGAGGTCAATTGAATCATCTGGGTAGCAGCCTTTCAACTACAGCTGACTCCATGGATAAAGATGTCAGAGCCAATCAGGATAGGAAAGGTAACACAGGCATTCGTCACTCTGAAATAAGCTTGAAAATCTTCTCAACTCAGCATTAACGACAAAATTCGTATTTTCATCACCAATGTTAAGTTAGTTGTTCCAAAGGTTTAAGAAACTTGGCGAGTCAAGAAAAGAATTTCCAACATGTCACAGCAGACTTCTAACAACAATTGAGTTTCCGGCTCCACAGTGAAGGTAAGATGGCTGGTCAGAAAGAATTAGCAAGGAGAAACTTTGTGAACGAACCACGTGGAAACCTAGTGCTGAAGGAATATGTCGAAAGAAATGAGATGGATAGAACAAACTCTTTGGAGACAGTTGGATGACACAGCGCACCAAGCCATCACTCGAGCGGAACCCGAACAGGAAACGGCAAGTTGGGTGAGTGTCGTAGGGTGATATGGAGGAGATCATGCAAGGAGAAGATGAGAAACTATGGAGAATCGTAGGGCAGCCAAATAAGACATCAGAGAAACCGATAAAGTGTATATGTGCTGTTGAAGCCTTTGTTCCACTCTGAAGCAAAAGGAATAACAATAATACAATTTTACTAATGGTATGAACTTGTGAAAGATTTCTTCGAATCGTCAGAGAATGGTAATTCATTAAGAAGGAGGAAAATAGCATGAAACTATTGAGGAAATTAAAAGATTTCATCTTAGGAGTTGACGGTATATATGTACATATATAATCGATGATTACCTGCACAAGTGGTACAACCAACTGGTAGTTCACTAATCCTCCAAACGAAGTATATTTGTGGTTTCTCTTGTTGTGCTTGGTGACGTTCTACTTCACTTGCAACAGTGTTCTGGATAGGTGTTATTCTTTCAGACTCTTCAAATGATGCGAAAGCATTCTGAGATCTTCCAGTACGACGATTTACTCTTTCTGCAGCCAACTGAGCTTCTTTTTCAGCAACAAAGTACAGCGAATTATTTTGTTGAGATTTGTCGACAAAATAACTGTATTCCACTGTTGGGAAGGATTGTGTTGTATGCGTGTTTTCTACACGAATCTGTAAGAAAATGTGTAATAGTAACATTTAGCGACTCAGAGTATTTCATAATTTAAAATCTAATAAAATTTCGTGACTTCATTATTAGCTGATATTGGTTGGAGAAATATGGGAAAAGCAACTAGGAGTACCGGACGGCTGCTTCGTCCTAGTTTGGGACTGTTCATCAGGATGCACCCGTTGGAGTTTGAACTCAGGACCTTGGGGTTACAATGCTCAATAGAGACTGGCCCCATTCATGTAAGTAGTTACCCTGGTTCTGGTAAGGAGTCGTAACCAGTGGGTTACAGCAGGTAGGGTGTGAGGGCAGATACTCTCGGATGACTTTGGCCAGTGGTAGTGCCATATCATGAATTGGCAGAAGTTGGAATTCATTTACTGGCCATTGCATAGGGTCCCACTAGCTGAACAGTTAGTCTGCGACCTCACCTTGTAGACGGTAGGTCCTGGGTTTGAACCCCGGTGGGTACGTACTGATGCGGAGCCCCAGGCTGGGATGAAACAGGTGTTCAGTACTCTCAGATGGTTTTCCAGTGGTTCTTTAATTGATGTCAGCTCATGATGAGATCCTGCAACCAATCAAAGCCCTGCATACTAACACTTGAATATCAATAAAATTTATTCATATAGATTCACAGTCTATCCTCCTCTATGCTTTGACATCACTTGACCTATTAACCATTAAACTGAACTTGGTAACAAAAGTTGTCTTTGAAAATATTAAATACACCACTTGTTGAAATTAAAAGCCAACAATACTGTCTTTAGCCAGACAGTCCTCCAGCCTTACTCTAATATAAGTCAAAGTTCATGCATGTACAATAAAGGTGTGACAGAGCTTGGATGTTTCATTTTGAGAATGAAATTTGGGCAAATACGCATCTTTCGTAGTTTCTTATCAGGCATTAAAGTTAGTTAGTGAAATCATCAGGTATTTGCATTTGATACCAGTATTTCTAATGTCAAATCGGTCCTTCTATACGGGTCAGAAACTTCCACTACATGTAACGAAAAGGATTCCCAACAGGCTGCAGACTTTCATCAACAGCTGCCTTGGCTGAATTCATACTTTAGACCAAATGACCAGAAATAATTAGAAACAAGAAATTCTGCCTGCCAACAAACCAAACAAGAGGCGATCGCTCAACAAATATGTTAGAGAAAATGGAGATGGATCCGGCGAATGTTGAGGAGGCCGTCGAATGACATCGCACGTAGTGCAGGCCACTGCTCAAGTGGGATCCGAATGTGAAGCGGCGAGTGGGTCGTCAGTGTGAGGTTGATATGGAGGAGATCCTGTGAGGAAGAGATTAGAGATTATGGTCAATCGTGGACCGGGCTAAAGAGGACGGCAGAAGATAGGAAAAGGTGAAGATGTGTTGTTGAAGTCATATGTTCCACTGGGAACGCAAGGGAATAATAATGATTATTGTTATTTACTTAGCTTTTTCTTGAAATTGCAATCTTTAATTACGTTAGAGTTCCATATGAACTTGAAATACCTTATTTTTATTATTTCTACCTTATCCAATATTAGGTTGTCTTATGAAATGACCAAAATACATGAATAGCTATTTAGCTTCAGTAATACTGTAGCCTATGAATCGGTTTTTATGCAAATGTTGTTGGAATCTGGTGTCACTAAATGATTTCATTAATATTCTCATTATTTTAAGTGTTCCCTTGGGCTCCGAGTGAGACACAGGGATTCAGCCACACATTCCCAATTTGTAATATCCTCTGAAGTCCTTTTTAGCTGGCCCACGATTCTCCATAGTCTCTCATCCCCTCCCCACACGTTCTCCTCCATGTCACTCAGATCGCAGACGCATCTTTTCCCACTGGGATTCCCTTCAACAGCCTAGCTCGTGATGTAAACCAGAGGTTTCCTCAGGGTTTTCGATCCATTTAATATATTTTCCCTGGAATATTTCTCGAGCAATAGGTTCTTGTGCGTTGGTAGGATGTTCGCCGACTACGCGTGTGGTCTGGGGTTCGATTCTCGGCCACTAACACACTCCTCTATCTCGCTAAGCCAGTAATACGACTATTAAAGAGGGAAGGTTTGGCATGAGGCAAGCAACCCCATGCAGTAAAAATAAGCACCACTGCTACCGAAACTTCAAACCTTTGGCTTCAAGTCTCCCTATGTTCCACTGGAAATGTAAAGGAATACAATTTTAAAAGAGGTTCTTAATTGGTTTCTTCCCAAAGTTCCGTGTTGCTGATTATTTCTGGACACAGTGAATGTGTGTTGCTGAAGCCCTATGTTCCACTAGGAACCCAAGAGAATAATAATAATGTTTAGCGGAATAAGAGTTTAGGCCTGTGAAGTATCGCATAATAATCTAGGTGGTCACAATAACAATATGAAGGTTAAATTCATGCAAGTATTTGTATAATGAACTTTGTTTTAGTTAGTTTAGTAAATTTACCCGAAGCAGGGAAATGACAAAGATAGAACAGTGCATTTTATCCTTGAATAACTCTCTATACCTGGATACATCTTCATTTTGAACCTCCTATTCTCTTCTGTGACAGAACTATGAGATCTTGAATTCCCTTTCATCAAATATTGTGATCATTCCGCCTTAGATTTCCACTTCTTGTTTTGTATAAACATGTTTATAAACTTCTTCATAAAGTCTTGGGATTGTCTAAGAGAAGTAACACTTACTTGACATATTTTGTTTATTCACAAATGAGACTACTAGATTGTTTTGTTGGACATTTAATTAAATGTGACGATACTGATACGCCATAGCAAGATACAATCACTGTCTATTAATAATGTCAAAACTCTTGTGTTTTGACATTATCTTGTATTGACAATCATCTTTTGTGTCCAAAAATACCACTTGATATTTTGAAGTTATTCTGAATAATTGACTTAAAGCATATATAAATTAAAATAATATAATTGATTAAGTGTGATAGAGCTAATAACTAAGCGTGTCACTGGCGCGACGTTTACACATGATAGCTGACATATGTAGCCATTATTCTGTTTACATAACTGATTCGATTTGTTTTTCTGAACGAGGGAAATGATGCTTCATATTATCAGATATATTTAGGTCGGTAACAGTCGAGTTTATATTTTTGCGAGTTGATCACAGATTGATGTCAGTTAGAGAACCACTGAAAACCAGCCACAGGGAGTACTGGACAGCTGTCTCATTCTCATCTGGGAATCATCGGCAGTATGCACACACTGCCAGAGTTAGAACCTAGGACTCTGGCTCGTATACCACTCAACGACCAAGGGTCCCGATTCAGTGGCCAGCCAGCCCATGAATTCTAACCTCTACCAATTCGTGATTTAGTGCGACCCCAAACAGTGCCGTTGGTGGGAGATCCACCCTCACACTTGACTGGATGGACCTCACTGGTCACGACTTCTCGCTTCTCACCTCTCCAGTTGTCCCTGTTTTTCAATGGTTCTCTAACTGATATCAATCCGTGATCAACTCGTATAAACAAATCTAATCCTTATAGAACCAAACTCTTGAAAATTAACCTGATGCTCACTAGTGACATGTTACAGGACAGAGTCTCCTGAAGTTCTAGTGAGAAGTCGTTACCAGTGAGGTACATACAGTCAAGTGTGAGGTTGGATGTCCCACCGACGACATTGGTCGGGGTCGCGCTAAATCACGAATTGGTAGAAGTCAGAATTCATGGGCTGGCTGGCCACTGAGAAGTCGGGTCTCAGTGGGTGAATGGTATACGAGCTCGTTAGCCTTGTAACCGGGAGTTCCTGGGTTCGAACCCTGGCAATGGGTGTGTGCTGCCGATGATTCCCAAACTAGGGTGAAACAGCTGTTCAGTACTCTCAGCTGGTTTTCAATGATTGTCCAAATGATATCAATCCGTGGTCAGTTCGTAAAAACAAAACTAATCTTTACAAACCCACTATAGAGCTTATATTTACTTTGTTTGAACTTCGAAGATCACTTTGTCAAAGTACCACTAACCTAGATTTTCAGTTTGCAAACATTCTTTTGAATACTTTAAGAAGATTATACTGACTTTTAGATTCGAAAGTGCTCTGTGAAGTATTGTAGCCAGTGACTCTACAACTAGTTTAGTTACATATAGCGACTTCGGTTTTTCAGTAGGCTTTATATTACTCCAGACGGTTAAGAGTGATCTTTCTGATTTTTTGTTTAACATCTAATATACTGAGAAGTGACATTCTGTTAACTGATGGTCTGCCTATGTGTTAAACGAAACATATGAAATCATAATAGGGAGATACATATTAACTTTGTGTCGGTGATTTCGCAGTAGAACGCTAGCCAACTGCGCCTCATGTAGTCTATGATCCGATTTCCATCCAACGCACTCCTAAATTTCACTAATCCGGTATTAATACCGGAGAGGAGGGGGGGGGTTGGTTTTAAGACTAGTAATACCCCAGTCGTAAAAATAAGGCCACTGCTACTGAAGCTTCAAAGCTGAAACTTGAAGCCCGATGTTCCATTCGGAAGTCAAAGGAATAAAATAAAATCAATATTAACTTTATTATCAAAAGTGCATCGGTGGCACAGCGGTAGAATGCTCACCGACCAACGCACTCCCAAACTTCGCTAAGTCAGTAATAAGACTGGTAAAGAGGGAAGGTTTCCATGAGGCTAGCAACCTCATCCCATAAAAATGAACACCACTACTATCAAAACTTCAAACCTCTAGCTTGAAGGCGCCCTATGTTCCACTGGGAACGTCAAGGAATAAAATAAAAATTATTATAATATTGTGTTTATATTCATGCTTCTGTTTACTTACAACGATATTGACATCTTTGTTCAATCTTCCAGTAATAGAGACAATTTCTTCACGGCTTCGACTTCCACTATAATAGAGTTCAGCGCCTGCAAATGGTTCCCGTGTTTCACCCCTGCGTATTTGAGTCTTCAATTCTTCAAATATCACTTGATCACAATAAAAAAAGAAGTTGATAATTCAATAAAGAAAGGACTTGAATTACTTGAAAGGTCAAGAAAGGTTCTGCTGTGTGGGTGAAACGATTAGTTGTTTCACATTCACGGAATGTTGTAACGTGATATTTTACGCATATGGCAGAATTTTAATTAACTGCTTAGATTATGGTGACACACAAAATGAAAATTATACTGACTGTTAAGATTAATTTACAGGGTAACCTGTTTAAAGTAAGAGCGATTAGTAATGTTTGTTTTCCACAATCATCTTTATCGTAAATGATGACACAGTAAATATCGGAAGTGTAAAGTGTCAAGGGAAATCTGTCTAAAGCTGATCAGTAGTCTGTCATGATTTGAGTGAACAGCAGAGCAAAACTGTTATGTCTGTGATAATACTGGATTTGCTTTCATTTGACTAGTGTTTCAACCCACTATAATATACGACTTTTTCTTCGACTATTATTGAAAGAGACGGGGATGACTGACTGAAAGACAGGTTAGTTTATGCAATTTCACTGTGGGGTTGTGTTCTCTAAGCTGGATAATTTATTTGCGAAGCTCTCATTGCCCTAATTACTAGGCAACATCTTCAGTGCACACTTCAATTTGTTAAAGTGAACTTTGAGATTTCTCCACGAGTTTATTAGTCATCTCTCCTCCTGGTGGATGACCATGAACATCGTGATTGGTTGTTTTTTGTGTTTTTTCACACCCTTTAGGCCATTTGTATTGGTACTCATTGTTTCTTTGACCTGAAGTTTGACCCTTTGTGTGTGAGATTTCCTTATCGATTGGTAAATCTTGTCAGTGTCGATGTGTCTATTGATTGATGATTCACTGGAATACCAGGCAGGCTTCTAAAAATTCTCCAGCATTCTTGGTTTTTCCTCTGTCTAATATTTGAACGCTGGTTATCCCAGTCGAATTGACGTCCGTGGTTGTCTGTATGCAGTGAGGCGATATGAGGGAGTGGATGTCATGTCTTTTGACGGCTAACTTATGTTCATGGATACGAAGACGAAGGGGACGTCCACTTTGGCCAATGTAGTGCTTTCCGCAGTTGTTGCAATTTATTTTGTAGATGATGTTGGTTTTATCTTCTTTCGTTGTTGAGTCTTCTGGTTAACATAGAACTGAGTGAAGTGATTTTGTTGGTTAGTGTGCAACGTCAATTCCTAAAGGTTTGAAGAGTCTTGCAGTGATTTCTGAGATGTTTTTTATATATTTTAGGATGATTTTCTTTGTGCTTTCCTTGGGGGCTTTGGGTTTGATAGGTTGTCTTGGGAGTATATGTCTTTTGATGAAATCCCGTGGATATCCATAGATATCCAAGTATGTGCTGAAGATGTTCCGATAAATACCAAGTTGATTTTTGAGTAAATAGCCTGCTCTAGTTCTCAGGTTTCTAAATAAAACAATCTGTGGATTCCAAATCCTTCTCGTGTTAACTCCAGCGGTATATACATATTTGCATGTATCTGCAGGAGCAGTTACATTGGAAGAATAGGAAGAAGGGCACACCTCCGATTTTCTGAACATGTGCCGAAAATCCTACGTCTCAATGAAATAAAATCGAATTATAGCGCTATTACCAGATATCTTCTTGATACGAGTCATGAGGTGGAAATCGCGAAATCCTTTAAAATTATCAATAGATAAAGGAGTTCGATTCTCCTCAAGTTTGCCAAAGCAATTTTTATCGAAAGTCTGAAACCCGATTTATGTGTTCAGAAAGAAACAGTTATTAGTCTTTCGTCGATTACCTTGGTAACTGGATGTCTTTATTCTCTCTTTCACTTGATCACGTAATCTTTGACTTTACCCTCAGACCCCTTTGATAAAGTATAATTTTGCTTATCTCTTGTTTCTATGATTTGAGTTGAACTCAGTACATAGTTACCTAATTTATTAGTCATTCAGCATCTTACGCACCTCTCATCTTTATTACGTAACTCCTTTACCATTGTATGCATACATTTGCTTTGTTTAAACTTGAACTGCCTGTGTATATATAAAACTATATAAGCGTAATTTTCTGAGCACTGTTCACTAATTCCGGAACGTCCTGTCAACTGAAATCATGTAAAATTTGCAAGTATGTTTAAACTTTTCTGTACATAAAAATAAACAATTTATTTAGGCTGTAAGCAGCTGATGAGAAGCCAACGAAATAAACAAATGATGGTACCATATTATTTTGCACAAACCACTCTTGTTCTTGCTTTATTCAAATTCATCAAGGGGAACAAATGCATGAAATCTTGGTTTTATATTGATTTTTTGATTATAGCTTGCAACCACATGGTACTTTTGGTACAAGTATGGAATTTTCAGCACGTGATATCGGTAGCCCAAATTTTGCAGGCCGACCATAGATTTCAGGTGTGCGTCGGCAGGGAATCGAACCCGGGACCATGTGCACGGTCGGCGAGCGTCCTAAACGCTGTGCCACCGATGCACAAATATGATTTATATATGGGATAATAGTTAACTTTATTCGCTTTATCCTACGCCATTTCTTTAAATTGTTTTATTCGAATAAATGGAAAATGGCGGAATTTTTAAATATGTGAGCTGTTTTAAAAAAACAAAACTCTTGAAGTAGCATTAACTTAAGAAAAATAAAGTCTCAATTAGCATTAATTCTAAAAAATTTACTCATTGTACAATAACTTACGCAACATGAAGTCATCATAAGAATCTGAAGAGTATGGAGTACTTCGATCGGAAACTTTTCTGACGAATGCATTTGTAACTCCCCTAGGAATACGAACAGCTGTGATTAAGCCTAGATAAAATATTTAAAAAGATTTACAGTACAATTTTTTAAAACTGAGTTCAACTGACTTAATGCCACGAGATAAACTAGTAGTAAAACTTACCACGTAGGTGAACACCAGGTGAAGTCATTGCATTCCCATTGAAAACACCTTTTACCTCTTCACAAGTGCTGTTATCACCACCACAAACTCGACAGCGATCAAAACGCAGTCGAGATCCAAGAATACCATCACAACCTGTTTCCTGAAAAAACATAGAAGGTATAGAAAAGGTTTTTAAGAATAGCCCATAGACTTATAGGGGGACGAACTCATAATGACTGTGATTTTCAGTTGAACTTCGTGTCCTTTACTTATGGACGTCCATATAAAAATATTCTTTCATGAGAGCGGACCACTCGAATTCACACTCATTAAGTGAAAAAAGACTCAGGACCTGCAGGATATCATCTAGATGTGCCTATGAACACTTACCAGTATGGTTGTGAATCGGAGAACATAGAACATTCAACAGATCAGTTCTGTAGCACATTACTACTTCTGGTCATGCAGCAACAACAGAGACTTCCTTCAGAGTCACTGGTACAAACCAACTGCGAATACTGGACAGCTGTTTCGTCAGCCTAGTTTGGTACACTTCATCAGAACGCATCTACCGGGGTTCCAACTTAGGACCTTCTAGTTAGAAGGCTCGAACCCCGATGGGTGCGTACCCATGAAGAGTCCCAAACTAGGCCGACGAAACAGCTGTCCATTACTCCCAGTTGGTTTTTCAATGGTTCTGTAACTGATGTCATTTCATGATGAAATCCTCCAACCAATCAAATGGTTAAGTAAAAACAGCCTATAAACCAGATAACCGGTATAAGAAAACTGACTAAGTTATAAGGTAGTATTCATTATTTTATTTTATTTCCTTAATATCCAAGTGGAACATAAGGCTTCAGTCTAGAACTCTGAATTTCTAGTAGCAGTGGTTCAGTTTTTGTGTGTGAGGTTGCTAGCCGGGCGTCGACCAAGGATCGAACACCCGACCACGTGGGGCGTGGTTGGCGACCGTTCTACCGTCAAACCAGTAACGCATACACCATAAGGTATAAGGTGACCTTACTTTGACAAAATGTATATTGACTGACTGACATCATTAATAAGCGTTAAGTGGAGGGGCTGCTAATTGCAGTGAAATGTCAGACGATAAAGTTCAACGATAAAGGAGATAATAAAGCTGTTTTGACTGAGAGATAAGAGTTGTACTATTTTCTGCAGCTGCATTTCCAGCTATTTATTTTACTGGGAAGGAATGATCAGCGTATGTTGAGATATGAGTCTCTAGAAAAGTTGCTTCAATGATCTCAATTCTATGTTATTTGTTAGACAATGATTTCTAATTTAATCCAGTGTGTGTTTCAGCTTAATTAGGACCCTTCAGTTGCTGAATGTCCTCGTGTATCAGGGATAGAAAGTGTTTGCAACGAAACTTCAAATAAGCAACTATCGTTTCAAAAGCCTTCGTATATTACCCACTAGGCCAATGAGATACGAGGTGCATTTCTGGATTCGCAAAAGCAAATGTTCATTAATCTATTTTCATGTATAGTCACAGACTGAAATTAAACATCATTTTGTTAGGCTATTCAAATGTATTAGAATAAATGTATTCAAATTCTTGTTCACCAATAATCCTAACTCTTTTCAATAACTTAGAAACAAGCTGTTTAATTTCAGTCATAGTCAAATCATGAATGTGGTTTTTAAACTAAGGTGAAGATAGTAGGCTCGACATCTCTTTAGTCAAGCATGAAGTTGGTATGCATTATTGGGTGGTCTAACAGTTTGGATCGTTTTTAAACGGCAAAGCAACCTAATAAATGACCGAACTTTCGTAATGTGTGATCATAGGAAATAAAAAGACAGTTGCAGCGAAGAAAATTTTCTTTTCGACGAAGTCATCATCTAGGCTGTACATTCGTGTATTTATATCAAATGGATGGGAAAGTTCCAGAATAATTTCCAGTTAAGGGTCAAATTAATAAAAATTACGATTAGGAATTAGAATGCTGTTATAAACAGGGGGACGGATAAAACTCAAACAAAGTAGCATAATAACTAATAAGATTGACACTGTGAGATTGGGGGTTAGAAATTTAGAAATAACAAAATAGACAGGATGTTTGGATAAAAAACTAATGTGATGAATAATTGTTTATGCAATCATGGATTAAATAATTAGAAATATCACCTAATCGCGAAGTGGCTGGAAGAAATTCTTGGACCAGTGAAAGAAAAGTTCTCGAGATACAACCTCCGCGACACATTCGATTTCGTGGATTCAATTAAAAATGTCAACCTCGCAAATGAAATGATGGTCTCCCTTGACGTCGTCTCTCTGTTCACCAATGTTTCACTGACAGAAACTATATGCTTTCTGTGTGACTTCAACCAATGTAACAGCAAAGATGTTGGCATACCGATCCATTATCTTAAAGAGCTGTTACTACGTTGCACCTTCAACGTCTACTTCAAATTCAACGACAAAATCTACAGGCGAACAGATGGCGTAGCAATGGGCTCTCCACTCGGACCATTCCTAGCCGACTGTTTTATGGCCAGCCTCGAAAACAACCCGTTATCATCAACTATCGACTACCTTCATCTCTACAAGAGATACATTTGTGATACTTTCAACATTTGTGATGAGAACCTGGACCTTGAAAACTTACTTCAAATCTTCAACAACGCTCACCCAAATATCGACTTTACACTTGAGACTGAATCCGACGGAATATTCCACTTCCTCGATGTCCATCTGACAAGAAACGACAACAACTCTTTGAAAAGGTCCATATTCAAAAAGCCTACATGAAATGGACAATTCATCAACTTTCAAAGCTTCGTGCCCCTAAGCAGAAAGAGGAACCTGATATACGCTCTTTCCTCGAGGATTCGGAAGATATGCAGCGAGGAAGTGATTGAACAAGAACTGTGTAATCGCCGAAAAACCCTGATGGAAAACGGTTTCCTTCCCAGGTTCATAGACAAGAATCTCAAATCTAAGAAGACTTCCGAACAAGTCCCATCTGTTCCAAACATCCTGTCTATTTTGTTATTTCTAAATTTCTAACCCCCAATCTCACAGTGTCAATCTTATTAGTTATTATGCTACTTTGTTTGAGTTTTATCCGTCCCCCTGTTTATAACAGCATTCTAATTCCTAATCGTAATTTTTATTAATTTGACCCTTAACTGGAAATTATTCTGGAACTTTCCCATCCATTTGATATAAATACACGAATGTACAGCCTAGATGATGACTTCGTCGAAAAGAAAATTTTCTTCGCTGCAACTGTCTTTTTATTTCCTATGATCAAATGTGTGATCAGTCATAAAGGTCGTGCCTGGCTGCTTCATATATAAAAATACTATATTTAATAGGAATCCTTTCACAGCTTTGTGAAGCATACGCTCATAAATTTTATCTCTGTAGGGTGCTTAAGACACAAACATTGTTCCTGGTTCAGTAGAAGAAACCCTTCAACGGCTCAATGAAACCTGTAGACGAAAGGGATACTCAGTTGTCACCTTTTTCACATTAGAGAAGAATTTCCTAATAGTGTGATGTAATTTATAAATGAATGATGAGGAAAGTGTGATTACGTCTAATCTTAAGCTGTAGGGTAGCCAGTAACTTTTATTTCAGAGTCGCAAATGTTGTTTAACAACCAAAGTCTCCATACTTTTTGTTTCCCATGGATAGATGAACTTGATTGGCAATATATCCTGCTAAAACTATTGCACAGTTTACTGTACCTCTTACGTAGTACTTAAAATTTCACAAGAAGAAGTCCATTTTACACTTTAGGCGTGAGTTTTATTCATTAAACAATTAACTAAGAAAAATGTTTCTGTCAAAATAATTTAATGGCTCCACTGGCCCCATTGAAACACTTAATTTGACTTCCCAACAGAATTACAAATTTAAGTTTGCTTTAAATTCTGCGTTGTTACTAAGCTGTAGTCAGCACTAAAAAAATAGATCCAAGGTTAGAATCATCTATTTTAGGGCAAGTCTGATGTAGAGAAAAATACCTGTAAAATAGACTAGATAAAATTTTTCACCAGTATGAAACCGTCAGTTCTCACAGAGACGATTTCACTGAATGTGGATTGTTCTTTATGCTAATGTTTTAAGTATCATCGATTACGGAAAGTTTACAAAGAATATACAATGCTCCGACGTATGCTTGACGTGTTAGTATCCTTTTCCTGTCAAACTGCCCAATAACTCCGTCATTCTATTGATTCTACTGGCTGCCCTGATAATGTTAATCGTCCAAATGTAATCTCACTATATACGAATATCTCATTGACTGAGATAGTAGGTTACGTACACGAATATGTTGATAGTATCGAGTTGTTTATTGCAATATCTATTCATAATTTATAGGATCACATTGTGGCGCACTCTGGGTATCTGTTTCTCCTTCAACAACGATATATCTAGAAAAATAGTGGCATAGCGATGGGAAAACACATGTGCCCAAGAGAACCAATCATCTTCCACTTTACAGAAGATATGTAGATGAAATGGACATTATTTCTAGGGATGTAGAAAGCCTAGACGAGATTGAAC
The DNA here is from genome assembly GCA_944472155.2 of Trichobilharzia szidati. NCBI lineage: Eukaryota > Metazoa > Platyhelminthes > Trematoda > Strigeidida > Schistosomatidae > Trichobilharzia > Trichobilharzia szidati. The sequence goes on from OX235273.1 coordinate 48,353,147, forward strand.
ACATGTTATTCTGGATTTAAAAGGCGGAAATGAAGTCTTTCTGCAGTTTCGCTTGGGAACATCTAGTTGATCCAGACCATCAAGTGGGCCTACAAATTAATTTTGTGGTGAGAGCTGGCTGCAAGCCAAAATTGTAGACAACAATTTATGTCACTGTTCACGTCTCGAATCACGGTCATAAGAAAAACAGTAAGAAGGCTTAACCTTGGAAAAATCACAGCGGAGTTAACGTGTTGGAATATGATTCGCAGATATATGGCTTGATTTTCTGAGAAACGGCCATAAAGAGATAAAAGAATAACTTTGAGCAAGAAAACAACCAATCAGAAGAGGTTGCTTCTGCGCTAACAATAATGTACATAAAAATCTATAAACACCTCTTGATTTTCTCAACAAAGGATCTGTTTTCTGGCCTTTGTCTTCTGTCGTTACAATTTCACTGTTACCTACAGGTTAGGCGAGAATCTTCTGCCAATGAAACCACTTCAATCTACAGCAGGCTATGGCAGTTAGCATCTAAGACCCTGAACACTGTCTACAGATGAGATTTATAGTTAAGTCAACCTGTGAAACATTTTGCTGTTGAAGTTTCTCTGTTTAACTGGGTCGCTACCCTACAATTCAAAATTTTCTTTGGTGAACTCTACTCAAAACTTTTAATCAGACAGGATCGTCAAATTTAGTTGTTTACCCAAACTTTGGCCCTTACAGATATTTATGTGATCACATCTCATTTCCTCGACCTTTACTCAGAACGGAATTTTGATATTAAGTCTCTAAAACATTTTTAGTACAAAGTGGCCTTTTCGCTGAATGTTTTTATTTGGTTAAATAGTCAGAATGTTTGGTCTATCTAGACAATTTTTAAATGTCATCATAATAGCCACATCAAGATCCCGGTAAATTGATATGCAAAACATAAAATGCTCGGAGCTGACTGTGGAGGTGCTTAACAGTTGTACCACAAACGTAATTATGACGACAAATAACACCAGACTTCAGCTAAGACGCTGTCGTACAGATAATCGCCCAGTCAATTATTAAGAATGGTAGAGTAGGGTAGGTAATAGCTAAATGGTTCTAAACCATGTACAACTAGGATTAGGATCTCATTCCACAAGCTCGATAGCTAACTAACAAAGAAATCAAGAAAGACAAGCAATGGATCAATAAAGTCAAAAATCACCACTCATAATAATGTTTAAGATATTTAGATATGGTTTGTAGGGGCGTAAGTTATTTTTAATTTAAAGTGCATCACCAGCTAACATCAATTAGAGATCACTAAAAACCGGGGAGTGCTGGATAGCCGTTCCGTTCTAGTCTGGAACTCTTCAGCAGTGCACGTCCGCGACCTCACCAGGCATCGAACCTGGGGCCTTTGGATTGTGAAACCAAACTAGTTGACAATTCATCCATCTAGTCCAGAATGCAGTGATGTCAGTGATGTTAGTGGTTAAGTCGTATCGTAAAAAATTTCATAAAACTGACATAATCAAGACGACTCAAAAACTCGTGTAATTTCCAAGTTCGTAGACAGTGAGTGAATATTTAATTAACTGTGGAACGCTGCAGTTATGTGAAGTAAATATTCATTCAGAATTGGTGGGATTCATAATTCGTGTTCCACTGGATTCCAGTGTAGGGTCTATAATGCTCGACGGGCAGCGGGTTCTATCCCCAATGAGGTCATGGGCCAGTACTGCTAAACCGTCCCAAACCGATATGATACAGCTGTCTAATACCATTCGATTTGCAGTGATTTTCCAACTTATATCAAATCCCTACAAACCAATACCTGCAAATTGGAAATAAGTTATCCACGTACCTCTATATATATATATATATACATATATATATGTATATCAAAATAAAGCAATTCAACTCACCCAACATTTCCCCTGAATGCAAATATCATCTCTTTGAGAATAACATGGGGTGCCATCTGGCAAAGTAAAACTATGCGGAACAGAATGTGAATTGTACAGACAGATTAGATTGCATGATGTGGGCTCACCGACTGTATTGAAGAAAATCAAGAAAAGTAAACGCGGTATATTCAGTTAGATAATTCATAGAAACCCTAATGATACTATCACCTTTTTATTGGTAGCTCAATAAATATGGCACAAATGAACTAAATAAAACTGTACTCTTATATTAAAAAGGTCATTTTATTTGCACGTTTTGAATTGAGTGAAATGCATTACCTAGGATGTGTAAATTTAACTGTTGAGAAGCAGAGATAACTGGCGGTCTGCTTAAAAAAACTGTGCTACCTGAATTCCCAACGAACAGAAAGCATAAAATTTTTTTTTCTTATTGTCATAACCATTTGATTATGTTCGTGGATTGTAAAATGTACTCAAGCACACTTTTAATTGGCTTTCATTTTTTGGAGGCAAAAGAAGGATATCGTAAGAAATTAGCTTTTTCTTCAGATAGAACAACGGTGTGTCACATGATATTGGTGTAAATTCCTATTCGACTTAGAAAACCTGGGTGAAGAGAAAATATTACGCAGTATTATGTTCATCAACTAGACGGCAGCCTGCTTAAACGATTGGGCTACCAGGATTTTCATCCGTCGAATTGCTTTAACTATTCTGCATTTCTTATTGTTTTAGTCGTGCATTTATATCAAATGATCAATACATTAAACTCGCGCGCATATTTAATCAGCTCTCAATTAGACACTGTGCAATTCTTGAAAGAAGTAAAGAAAAAACTTGCAGAATTGGTTGTCTCTACATATGTAACAACTCTACGTCACATGGAATACTTCAGATTATCACTTTGCATAAGAATCGCGTACGAAGAGGAAATATTTTGGAATTAAATAGGCTGAAAATTTATGTAATATATGTCCACACATTGTCTGAACAAAAACGCTTTATTATTATTAGAATAAATTGTTCTAGGAACTCTGTACTTTTTCCGGGGGATACAGCTGTTAGTGTTATTGTAATAACATCCTGCTAGAAAACATCATCGATTTGCGTGAACAGTCTACAACAGCTGTTATTACTCAGTGCTGTTCACCAGACTACTTAAGTAGACGGTTTTATTGACGTTAAAACATTTTGACAGAGATTGTCAAGGAAACATTTGCTTCTATGTTATATCGTAACATGTGTTTCAAAGTTCTGGCTACAGAGCCCACTGGCTTGCGTTTGCTTCTACAATCTGGACTCTTCCATAATAGTGTAGTCGTTTGTCGTTGATATGACGGTTCAGAATTTAAGCTAGATATTCGGGAATAAATATACTTAGGAGAGAGATTATATATTACTTTTTAATGGAAGTTGATTTGTTTTGATGTGTTTCCTTTAGCTTGCCATTCAGTTTGAGGAGTCTTGCCTTATTTGATTGTTTTGTTGTTTACGCGGTTTATTCTCATCTTCTTTAACATGTGTATATGTTATAATAAAGGTTTTTGTATTTCTCAATGAATGAAAAACAAAACGATATTGTTTTTACTCACGTTCCGCTATTTAATGCTAATAGCTTTATCAAACTATTATTAAACCGGAATTTACAAATCTCAGCATATATATATACATATATATCATATAACATATATAGCATATATATATATATATAGCATATAACAAACCCCCTAACTGTTTCTAACATTTTCCTGGGTGATTTCGATATTGTCAAAATCATTTTTGTGGCCTGATTCCATCGCGTGTAGACTGCCACCTATGACTGATGATTTTTCAAGCTTTTCTAGTTCACTAACTGGATTTCTCAGTGGTCGAACAGATGCTCTACAGTGTTCATTCCCTCTGATTTTGATTTCTCACTAACGATGTTTGTCCAATGTATATATGGCATCACATTCCAAGCCAGTACTTTATTTTATAGACACAATTAGTTAGAGAATCTTTAGGGATTTGGTCTTTTATATAGACAAGGTTGCTTCGCAGTGTGTCTGATGCTTTGAAGAAAACTATGATGTCGAGCTTACTGAGTACTCTTCTGATATCGTCTGATGTTTCTGATCTATGTAGAATGACAACTGTTGAGGTCCGTGTTTTCAGAATACGTTTTCAACCATATTTAATGTCAGTGTTCATTTTGTTGATGAAGTTCTTTGGGTAGTTATTTTGCTTGAGAGTCTCAGTAATATTTGCTATTTCTTTTTCTTTTTTTCTCATCCGTTTTCCATTCATTGGGAAATACAAAAAAGGCTTCATTATAATGAATGTTCCACTATAGTTGCGTTTATTGTCAACAAAACTGAAAGTAGAATCTTCAGTCTTACTGTTATTAGTTCAATGTTAAATCCATCGGAACGAACCACCTCTTTATGCCTAATTTTACTGCCGCCTACCCTTCCATTAACTGATGAATTTCTTAAATCCAATGCAAAAATAGACTATAAATGATCTAGAACAGACACCCTTTTCATATTCACAATTTGCATTAAGATTTATGAAGAAGTAGGTAAGAGTGAATAGAAATCACATTTCTAAGTGTCCAGTATCTAGTGGTTTGCAGACTGCATATTTAACAAAAAAAAGATGTTTGTATAAGTGTTAAGGACAATTAAATCCCTTTAGAAAATTTGTCCTGTTAAACTCGACTTGCTTCATTTAACTAGTAGGCAAGATACAAACGCAATTGCGATCAATCTGACTGAAATGATAGCATATTTAGCTCTGTTATTACGTCACTAATATTTTTGTAGATGTGGGTCTTGTTTAGGCACATTGTCATGTCTAGGGTAAGTGTGTGTGTGTTCGCGCGTGTGTGAGTTACTTTATAGCTTCGTCAATGCGCTTTGATTTCCAAAATGGTGTGTGAACACTTACATTTATTACTTTAAGTGGTATTATAAATATTGGAAACTTAATTCGAAAATTACGTCACCAATTCCCCTAGAAAGTAGGAAAGAATTCTCCTGTAACTGTTAACAAAAAGCCTCTATGTATTTACGGATACAATTTAGGGGTGATACACCAAATGAAATAATAACCAGCAAGTTGAGAAAAGCGATTCAAAGAATGTCTAATGCTTTTTGATATGGTTGTATTCTCTGAGCTGGTGGATAGTTTATTTGCGAAGCTTTCATCGCCCGCCCTACAAGGCAACATCTTCAGCCCACACTTCATTTCGTTGAAGTGAGCTTTTAGATTTCTCCACGAGTTTCTGAGTCATCTCTGTTGGTGGGTGACATTGAATGTGACTGGTTGTTTTTGTGTGTTTTCACACCCTCTAGGCTACTTGTATTGAAACCGATTGAAGTTTGACCCTTTGTGTGTGAGATTTCCTTCTTATCGATTGGTAAATTCTGTCTATGTCGATGTGTCTACTGATTGATGATTCACTGGAATACCAGGCTTCTAAAAATTCTCTAGTATTCTTGGTGTTTCCTCTATCTAATATTTGAGCACCAGTTGTCCCATTTGACTTGATGTCCGTGGTCGTCTGTATGCAGTGAGGCAATACGATGGAGTGGATGTCATGTCTTTTGACGGCCAGATTATGTTCATGGATACGAAGACGAAGGGGATGTCCCCTTTGGCCAATGTAGTGTTTTTCGCAGTTGTTACAATTTATTTTGTAAATGATGTTGGTTTTATCTTCTTTTGTTTATGAATCTTTTGGTTGACACAGGACTGGCTGAGTGAAATGATCTTGTTTGTTTGTGTTTGAGGTCAATTTCTAAAGGTTTGAAGAATCTTGCAGTGATTTCTGAGATGTTCTTTATATATGGTAGGGGGATTTTCTTTGTCCTTTCCATGGGAGCCTTTGATTTGACAGAGTGGCTTGGAAGTATGTGTCTTTTGATGCTGATCAGTTGCGCCTTATATTTTCCACACAATCGGTTGTGATTCCGAAACTGAAAGATTAAATGTCTAGACTAACTGTCTTAAGTTACATTTGTTTTCGACGATTCCTATTGACTTGTTTTGACAAGGCGTGAATACAGAACCCTAGTGTCTCGATGAGACTGAATTCCCTGTAAAAATTTAATTGTTCACAGTATGATATCATTAAGAGTAAACATTGTCTTCATTCTTATATTCATCTATAGGCAGTGAAAAGGTTCCACCGAGGTAGTTTTAATTTACAGGTAAAACTGAACTTTAGAAGGATTTTTGAATTAAGCGATAGAGCCAAATCCACGATCGCTCTAGATTTACAGGATTTATCATCTAGCCATTAGCAGACTACCCTATCACTTGGAGACTTTATTCGTATGTTAAGTAGGAAAGATTCAAGTTACTGGGCAAATGAAGATTTCTTGAGCGAAGTATAACAGACAAATTTAACTCTGTGGATGATGGTAATATTCTAAGCCTCTCAAAAAGCATACGAAACTGACTTAGAACTTTTTCTCTTCAGTGTATTTGCAGTGTCGTAGATCAACAGAAATGTAAAAATTACGTTGAAGATTAAAAGAAACGGTGAGGTGAGAGCAGCACTATATCCTATAAAATAACGAGGAAACACCATGTTAACTATGGTCATTCTGTAGCTAGTGTACTACTTGAAATGAACGGAAATGATTTCCTTGATTAGACACTAGGTGGTTAGTAACTGGGGTCATGAGTTTAGCCTCTTGTTTGGTGTAAACTGGATTCTATCAGTCATGTTTTCAACGTGGCCACCGTGCTAACTGGCTCGTCATCACGATGCACTCTGAATCATTGTTATTAACTAGTTGGAGGCAATAGAAAGGAAACCTTGAACCTAGGTTTCGTGCTAGTTGGCTCTCATCAGTCAGCAAGGAGTATACGCAACCTCTAGGGAACTCATGTTCCTTTCGACATTCGATCTAGTGCTGCAGTTAGGGCCATTACTATGGAGAAACAATTTGAAGAATTCGATTAGCGTATTATTTTGTATTTACACATGCTGGGATTACTACCTCATTAGATGCTTAATTACTTGGGAGATTTCAATGCATGCAGTCAAAGCTGAGTAATCACATTGACTACTTGGTGATCAGTTGTTTTCAAAAAGCTTGTTAAAGTACCAACGGTGAGGGAGTTATGTAATAAAGACTCTATGATTTGAGTTGAACTCACCATACTGTTACTCAATTTATTACTTATTTATCATCTTATTCACCTCTTGTCTTTACTATGTAACTCCCTCACCATCATATACAAATCTGGAGTCGATGATATTAGGTGGTTGGAGGTAATTGGCCATAGGAAATCTTGTCTAGACATAGGTTTCGTGCTTGGTGGCACTCGTCAGCAAGGCATATCTGCAATCTTGAAGGAACTCATTCCCATTTTGAGATTCGAACCCGCGTCACCCAGTGAGCGATGCAGTCAGAGACGTTACCACTGACCCAGTCAGGCTCGCGAATGACCTACTGGAAGACTGTATTGCATACTAGTACCTAGTGTAATGCGTCTAGCTCTTTGTTCGGTGAAGATTGAATTCGACTTAGGTTTCGTGCTAGGTCCAAGGATTCCTGCCGATTGCCATCAACCATCTAATATCCTCGAATCAATGTGCACTGTGATAGCGAGCTACCTAGAATGATGGTTCCATTGCAAACTTGACTGATAGAATTCAGTCTGCACCAAAGTAAGGACTAGACACATCTCACTATTTACCAGTGTCCAATCAAAGTCTGGAGTCTCCCGTCAATTGATATGATGTCACAATTCCAAGTATGTTAAAACTGTTTCTGTATATAAACTATCTGATAATTTCTTCAGGCTGTATAAGCCGCTGATGAGAAGCCAACGAGATAAAAATGATGACACCATCTTATTCTGTACAGACTCTTGTTCTTGCTTTATTCAAAGTCATAAAGGGTAATAAATGTATGAAGTTTCTGAAAAATTGCCTCCCCATAATATTATAAGTTTACTTTACGATCTCATTGGGGTATCATGCATAAACTAAACATTATTTTCATTGCAAGTGTTAAAAACTTGAGGTTTGATAGATGTTTTCAGTTTGTAATGAAATCTTCTGCGGAATCAATGAATTCTTCCCAAACTACGGAAATGAGTATTTTTGCATAATTAATTATAGAATCTATTCTTGTAGATAAACTCACGTTTAGGAAAATATGCTCTCAGTTGTCCTTTATATGGCCCATCAATTTGATCGCATAATGTCTGACGAATATTCACTTCCTTCTCACACATCTTCATTAATCAAGAGAAGTAACAGGGAACAAGATTTAGTATTCGAACATTGTATGATAAGATAGACAATTTGATAGTTATATTTTGACCATTACAATATGCTAACAACATTCAGAGAGTAATTTGTACAACCATAAATTAGCACCTAAAAATAATAAAGGTGGCTACCTATACTTCACAGGTAACTGAGACTGCTTATATCACTGCCATTCCACTCCTCATACCTTTTACCAACACTTTTAACATCTGTCTGAATTTCACCGTGGAAAAAATTTATTTTGATAAAGTTTCACAGTGGCATACAGTAATATTTACTCATGACCACATTTCGAGCACAATTTATCACTGCTCATAATCCTATCAAGATACTACTCACACAACTTTGTGACTTCGTTTGTATAATTCCATTATTTTTCATCGCTTGACTTGATTGATAGTAGTATTTTCGATATTTCCGGTATGAGTGATAAGTCATTCCTATCACACGTGTTGGGTGGCATTTAAACCTACAAACACACTCAGGGACAAGTTCTGTAGGTTAAAGGACCCAGTAAATCCAATTAGAAGAAAACATATAATTTACAAAATGCCTTGCACTCACTGTGAGTGAGGTCAACTACATAGATCAAACTAGTAGATCAGGAGTAGTCAGATTGTCAGAACATAAAAATTTAGCTAAGGTAAGAATGGTTGACCCCGAGAAGATAAGTAATTTAGAAAAAAGCTCAGCAATCGCACTGCATGCATTAGCACACAACCACACTATAGGGTGGGAGAGGGTTAAAATTCTAAAAAGTAATCTAGGTAGGTGGAGAGCGAGAGAAGTTCATTACTGAATCCTTGTTCATCCAGTCTACACCCATCACTCACCACTCATATGATTATGAGCAGTGATAAACTGTGCTCGAAATGTGGTCATCAATAAATATTACTGTATAACACTGTGAGACTTTATCAAAATAAATTTTACCCACAATGGAATTATACTCTACCACAGTCCACAAGTTCTATTCTTATGTCTGAACTTCATCTTATGGCATTATGATAATGAAATAAATTTCTTATAAAGGTATCCATAAAAATTTTTTCTGTGAACTGAAAGGTGTGTCATCTACTGAATTAAGTTGATTTTATCACACTGATTCCTTGAATTGGAAATATTTGCCACAGTTAATCGAACAAACTTTTCATATCGCATTTTATGTGGGATGAAATGCAGACTGTACAATACTTCATTATGCATATATTACAAAGCTGACATTAGAAACATTACAGAATCTTCAAATAATTAATAACACACTATTAAACAGAGTTAGCTTTGCTTCAGACAACTGTAGCTGAAGAGCTTTTCGTCTTATTCGATTTTCTTATTCGAGTTCCCCTTATGTCTAACAAAATTTCCTTCCGTGGTGGTTTCAAAAGTACTTAAATAAATATCCTTTGTGTTTAATTGAACACATAGCAAGCTCTTAGGTTAATTGACTTTTACTGTTGTTTGATTACTTTGAGCCGAAATGTGATTGATCTGTGTTGACTTTCTGACTCCTAGTACGGACTGTGCAATAATGTGTGAAGACTTTGGTTGATACTGACTAGCAGTGGAATCTAGAGTGTTCATTTCTCTCTGTTTGGTGTTTGAAACTATGAGTATAGAGTTCAAGTCTCAGTGGGACGGTTGTCTCTATTACCATAGAGAAGTACATCCAGCTGACGAGTTCGGAATAGGACGAAAAGCACATCCTGGATTACATCAACTAAATTAACATAAAAATATACAAGTTCTCAAAAATGGATTAACCATTCTCTTCAAATTACTTTTAATACATATATGCGTTTTTAACTAGCTTTAGGAGTAATTTTCATAAGGCATGTTGCTCTAAGCTACTCAAATACAGTCGAATAAACTTGTCCAAGTTATAGCTCATTCACAGTCCTGTTTATGTGTATGACTCAGTAGCACGTTTTTTACCATCAGTCGTTTTGTAACCTTTTGGTTAACTTCTGGTTTCTTCACCAACACGAAAGTCCGAAAGCATGCCTCATTACTGTTTAATCAGTGTACACATGTTGTATTATCTTTGATAGAACCTAAATATCGAGGAAGAAACCTCTTCTAAACAAAACAGAGATTTTCTATTTCTTGGTAGAGTTTCACATAGAGAAATATTAATGCCAACATAGATACGAGATGAAATCATACCTTAGTTCCACACGACCTCATTCTAGTCCTGGTTCCATGACAAAAGTCTCCTCCATGTTGCGGTCTATAGCAAGATATCAGACGAAACACATAGAAAATTAAAAAAATCAAAGTCTTAAAGTATTTTGTCTTAGGGATTTAATGTCGTAATTAAGAAAAAAATCGAAAAGTGGACGCAGATTTCATTTTGTACACTATTTTCGTTTTTGTAGTTAACGTCTATACAAGGTGCTTGTTGGCACTGCATTTAGAAGGTTAAGGTGGTAGTTCGGTCTGTATTACGAAAACTATGGAAACGTTATCAAAATTCCTAGAATTTAAATCTATTTCTAAACTTCCAAATAGTTCATTTTCAACAGCAGATGCAGATTTTGAATGAATCTAAAATGAAATTCTTTTCTGACATATTTCTCATACAGTATGTATAACCAAGAACTAATTGTGCAACAAATATGCAGGAAGAAGTGGAGGTGGATTGGATGCCATACTCTGAGAAAACCATCAAGTGACATCACACGACAGGCCGTAGCTCGAGTGGAACCTGAATGGGAAGCGGCGAGTTGGTCGTTTGTGCAAGGGTGAGGTGACATGGAGGAGGTGATGTGAAGAGGAGATGAAAGCATGTAAGCAGACGTAGAGCGAGGTGAAAACGTTGGCAGAGAACTGAACGCAATGGAGACGTTTGGCTGAAGCCCTATGTTCCTCTAGGGGAATTAAAGGAAACAGTAATAATAATGTACAGCAAACTGTGCTATGCCACTTAATTAACCTTGTTGAAGTACTTTTGTTAGCTTGTATCAGTATTCTAGGCTGTTGTTAACAAGAGATGGAGATGCTTGAAGCTATGAGAAAACGACCTACTCACACAAGAACTAGGATCAACAGGGATTCATTTAAGCTTCTAATTTAAGTCATTCTCCTGAATTCTCTTTTCTTTAATGTTACTTCTGTGCATTCAATGATCACTGACGTTCAGAAAATAGGTTAAATTAGATGAAAGCAGGGGGTATTGCAAGTCTCTGAGATCCGTTAAACTTATGTTACCTTAGTACTTCATATGTTCACTGTCCTACTGAGACAGAAGACTGGATGCTTTGCGAATCCTACTTAACAAGTTATTGGTAACTAAATACTGAGAAAAACAAAGTCTGACAAATAGGTTTCGTATTCACTTAAGGTTTTTAAGATTCCACAAATAGAACGCAGTTCACTACAAAACATTGTATGATTTTATGAAATTTTGTAATTTTTTGGTTCACTTGCTTCCCACCTATTCCGTTGAATTAACATGAATGCTTGAGGAAAGTGGGGGATTGGATTGCACAGCAAATGCCTCCTCCTTTTCGGTTAACATGCAATGGCGATTTCAATAAGTGAAATGTCTTTACCGTAGCACAAAACCATGTGTGATAACGAAATTGCTGCGCCTGCTGTTCCCTCGCAGTTGAGTAAAGCTTCAAGATTAAGTATTAACAACATTTCGATATTAGACCATCTGGTCCAAAACGGCCGGCCACAAAGCCAGCATTGAAGAATCCTTCTCTATCGTATACCGGGTGCTAAATAAATTGCCAAAAAAATCGAAGTACCGCGTGCTCCAAACAGCAGAGACTATCGCAATTCGCGTGAAACAACTAGTGCTTTGTGTGCAAAAGGAGAATCCATTCTTTTGAAAATGTTGAAAAACCATTAAACCTTCACAATGACTTCGCCTTCAGCTGTCGAGTCTTGAATGAGTAGCAGTTCCATGCTATCTTACTTTCCGTATTTATCGACAAGCGAGAGTTTGTAATAACTGGTATTCTTTAGCCAGTAAAGATTCTCAGACAGATGTCACTGTTGACTTTAATCGTACCGGTGAAGTGTGAAGGGATTCTGGGAAAATAGTAAGTCGAGTTAATGATTAAATTTCATGTTCAAGGCAGCATAGGACAAGGAAGTATGGAAGCGTATTAAGATTTGGCTTGACTCGTAGCTAATTCATGATGCTGCTTTTTCTATTTTTCTACCGATTAGGAAACTATAGAAGTTCGGGACCTTGCGGACAATTTATGTTTGTTGTTATGCACGCTCGAATATACACAGGCGAAGACCAAGAAGTTGGTAAAAGAAACAGTGAAGGTGAAGAAGACGGGAGTGATGAAGATAACCAGACAATAGCACCAATGAGTGCCAATAACTATCAACGAGGGAAATTTGAAAGAGATTACTTCCATCACTTATCTTCTTGGTGTCCTTTCAACTGTGGCCAACTTGACGGATGAGAACGTAAAAAGCAGAGTGGAGAAGGAAAGAGAGGCTTTCACCACTCTGAAATCAATTCGGAAATCTTCTGCAGTCAGCATGAAGGGCAAGATTCGAGCTTTCAACACCGATGTTAAGTCAGTCGTCTCTTCTAAACGGGTCAGAAACTTGACGCGTTACGAAAAGAATTTAGAATAGGCCACTGAAGATTTTTTAACAACAGTCGCCTTCACTGGCCCCATAATAAAGATCAGATGGCCAGTCGGAAAAAATTAGCAACAAGAAACTTCGATTACAAACCAGTCAAGAACCTATTGCTGAATAAACATTCCTATGAAAGCGAAGACGGATAGAACACCCACTCAGCCCATTGAGGGATACTGCGCTCCCGACCATCATTCGAGTGAAACACGAGAAGGAAACAACGAGTTAACCATAGGTCCGAGGGTGACATGGAGGCGGTTGTGTGAGAAAAAGATGAGAGTCTATGGGAAGCCAGTCGAAGAGGATTGAAGAGAATAGGAAAAAATAGAGATGTGGTGTTGAATCCCTATGTTCCACTCGAAATCCGAACGAATAAAAATAATCATAAAATAAAAAATAAGAGGCAAATTGAGATAGAAAATGTTTCGAGGTCATTTCTATCCTCATCTAAGCGTATATATAAGACATATTTTCACACACCGAGTTTTAATATTTTGTTTTATCAACCTGATTTATATCTGAGAAATAAGTATCACACATATAATATTTGCTACTTACTCTGGATTATTGCATTCTCTTTCAGAATATTGCACTCCTCCGCCACAACTACGTGAACACGCTGACCATGAACCCCATTCACCCCAACCTCCATGTATTGGAGTTGGATTCTCGTTAGTAGGTATACACTGACCTTGGATACACCACTAGAGATAAAAAAGAAACAGTAATAATATACAGAAAACATGAAACAATGAAATGATTGGAGATGAAATCAAGTCATTCAGTTGTTTGAAGAATGCTCTCTCTCTGTCTCTCATCTATATAACTTGATTAAAGCAGGCCAGTTTTAGGAAGACCCCAAAAACCATATCAGCACATCATTTGGAACTAATACAAAACATTCAACGCGATCATGAAAAACAATAATTCGGATTTCTATTTTATGAGTGAAATTAAGTTCTGTACTTTTTGAACAAATGGGCGAAGCATTTTAATTTGGTACAACTTGAAACTAGGGAAAACTCTGAATCTGAAGGGAATTGAGTATTTTCAAAAATTAGTTTGTAGGGATTCTCTTCGTTTCAGGTGAAACCACGGATTGATATCCGTTAGAGAACCGTTGAAAATCAAGGAGTAGTGGGCGGTCTAAATTGAAACAAACAGAATCATTACAAACCAAACTATAGAAAATTAATCTGATGCTCGCTAGTGACTTGCTACAGGACAGAGTTTCCTGGACTGAGTTCTAATGAGAAGTCTTGACCAGTGCGGTTCATCCAGATGTCACGTGTGAGGATGGATGTCCCACCAATGACATTGGTGGTCGGTAGTCGCGCTAAAATCATAAATTTGTGGAAGTTAGAATTGATGGGCCATTGAATCGGGTTCCAGTGGCTCGTGGGTTCGAAACCTGGCAGTGGGTGCGTACTGATGACGAGTTCCAAATTAGGAGGAAACAGCTGTCCAGTACTCCCAGGTTTTTCAATGCTTCTCTAACTGATATCAATCTGTGTTCTAGCCTGCAACCAATATGATCCCTGCAAAAGAATTCTTGAATATTTTAATACATAGTGCAGAATTCGCAGCGTAACAAGTTATGTTTATTCAGTCTCAGAATGCAAAATGCATAAAATGTTCATCTGGGCTTAGTCGATATGAAGTTGCCATGTTTCATAAGATAGTTTCTACCATTAGAATCTGGTAATTAGAGCAGAAATGAAAAATTACCCTGTGATTAGAATCAAAACATTTGAATGCAGCTCATTGGTCGCATGGAGATATATATATATATATGTATATTAGTTGGAAGATTTCATCATGAGCTGATAACAGTTGGAGAACACTTGGAAAACCAGCTGGGAGTACTGGACAACTGTTTCATCCTAGTTCGGGACTCTTCATCAGTACGCACCCAACGGGGTTCAAACTCAGGACGTTCCGGTTACAAGGCTAGCGAGTTCGTTGACCGTTAAGCTACTAGGACTCGATCCGATGACAGGCCCATGAATTCTAACTTCTGCCAATTCACGACACCTATGTCCCTTCTGAGATTCGAACCCACGTCACCTACTTCTGAGGTCAGAGACGTTACCACTGGGCTATTCGAGCTCGTGACTGACATCCTATATGACTGCGGTGGATACTTTGATTGGATACAAGTAACTAGTGTGATGTGTGTACGTCTAATTCTTCCTTTGGTGCAGACTGAATTCTGTCAGTCAGCTTTGCAATGTGGCCACCATTCTAGGTAGTTCACCATCACGCTGCACATTGATTTGATGATATTAGATAGTTGGAGGCAATCGGCAGGAAGCCTTGCACCTAATCTTTATATTTATCATCTATAAAAACTAGGCCTGCCTTATTTAGTAAGCTAACGTCTGTCTGAAACAACCAGTTAGTTGATAAAAATCGATAAACGTTTTACTATCCTGCAAATCGCAAGATAAAGCCTTCTTAAAATGTATCAGTTTTTGTTTTGAATTATCATAAACATCACATAAACTACACTTTGATTGTAATAGAAGAGAACAAAATGACCCACCTTATTATTTCCACATGGTGTTCCTTCAGCCCAAGCTGCTTCCACAGGCAAACAAGACTTATGCTCACTGTCTTGACAGTAAAGTTGACGACAAACTGGTAACTGTGAGAAGAAGAAAAATGAAACAATTACACATAAATGCATTACAAGACAAACAATTTTAGATCTTCAATATACCAAGAAAGTTCATGAAGACAGTTACAACAAATTCTCCGTTTTGAATCCATCCAAATAAAAAACTAGTGAAGTAATTTCAGGGTAAGATGAATGACAGAGAGCCAAGTAAAATAGAGATATTCTGCTAACACTTTAAGTTGCTATAGCAACGCACGTAACGCATGATGATAAACAATAAGATAGTACGATACATGTGGCGTGCATTTAAATGTCATTAAAATGAAGCTAATTTCGAAATTATGTTTCTTAAGATGATTCACTCTCACTTTTACTAACTTTTCAATTGAAAACAGGTTGTTCTAAATTATTTTTTAAAAAATTTTTCGAAAAATCACTTGTCCTGGAATATACAACTGATCTGTGATGCTGTCACGCTTTCTTCAAGATAACTGATGAGTTCATATTCTGAAAATAGACCTTAAGATATTCTGATTTCAATGGAAAGTCATGCCAATGTATATACGGTTAAGCAGCATAACGTCTAAAGTGTACTCTTGCGCAAACCACGAGTGTTGGCGGCCTGTTTCAACTACTGGACTACCTGAATTTCCACCTAACACAATGCATCATCATATTTAACTCTAATTCTTATTGTCTTAACTATCCAGTTATCTCGCTGAGTTGTGACATATACTCACCACGCACACTTTCAATTGGCCTTCGAACTACAGGTGCGTATTTCGTGGAGACGAAGGAAAAATGTCAAGAGAGATTAGTCTGTGTGCTTCTGGTCTGGAAGCATTGCATCACACGATATATAACAGACTGCTGTTTTACTTGAAGACGCTGAACAAGGAGAATATATTGTGCAATAAATTACGCTGATAACTCTTTACACTGTGTAAACATATTTTTCAAAATAAAGCCATTTATTTCTCGATAAAGAAAGGAAGACGAAATTTGCAGTATAAAATGATATCATTCTAAAACTGGATAAATACCCTGCTGATGTCACCTCCAACTGCGTTTATGAATTTACGTGCACTTGCGGGAGCAAGTACATTGGAAGGACAGAAAGAAGGGCTTCTATCCGGTTTTCTGAACATATTCCAAGAAACCTATGCCTGAAAGGAAGCAAATATTCTCAGAGTGCAATTACCAGACATATTGTTGATACCGGACATCTCGTAGAGATCTCTAAGTCCTTCAAAATATTAAATAGACAAAGGACAGCAAATTTACTAAGATTTGCCGAAGCGATCGCAATCAAACGATTTAAACCAGACTTATGCATACAGAAAGAGAGTGTGATTAACCTCTCACTCCCTTGGTAACTGAATTTTGTTTTTGATTAGTCATCAGTGATCTCAACTCACTGAGCAAATCTCAATCTTATAAACTGTAAATGCTTTTTTTTTTTGAGATTTTGGAGTTGCCATGTGAACCTACAAGCTAACACTGTTTCTGTTAATCGATTTTTCTATTTTCTGTCTTACCCCTACCCCCTCTTTTCAACTCTGAAAGTGTATAAATTGATGATGATAGCTTAAACTAAAAATTGTAATGCTTTCATTCTTTTTTGGATGCGTCAGTTTTATCTCTTCTCTATTACTAATCAAACATTAAAGTATGTTATTATCATTTATATAACCATTGTAATTTCAGGTAGTCTGCGGCTGATGAGAACCTGTGAAATAGAATGATATCATTTTATACTGCAAATTTCGTCTTCCTTTCTTTATCGAAATTTATCAAGGGAACCAGTTGTATAAAGCCATTTATTTATTGTTAATTAGGCCACTGGGACTCGATCCAACGGCCAACCGATGAATTCCAACTTCTACCAATTCACGACATACTGCCATCGCTAGCCAATGTCTCCTTCAATGTCAGCTCATGATGAAATCCTCCAATAAATCAAACAAAATTCCCTACAAAAACCAATACCCAAAAATTAATCTGATGCTGACTAGCGACTTGTCCCATTCACGCAGTTAACCTGCGGTTCTAGTGGGAAGTCATAACCAGTAGTGTACAGCAATCGAAGGTGAGGCAGTAACTCATCGAAGAAGACATTGTCTAGCGGTCGCACTATGTCTTCGAATCGGGTCTTAGTGGCTTAATAGTCTGCGAGCTCGCTTTGTAACCAGAAGGTCATGGATTCAAACCCTGTTGGTGAGTGCGCACTTCTGAAGCGGAGTCCTAAACTAGGTTGACGAGACAGTTGTCAAGTACTCCCAGGTGGTTTTCCAACGGTTCTGTAACCAATGTCAGCTCATGATGAAATCCTCCAACCAATCATTAGCTTTCTATCATTTAATATGATATTAAAACATTGTTGGCTTATTTTGGAAAGAAAATTAAACTGAGTTTGCCAAAACTGACATAGTACAGTTAAACCACATGAATCCTGTATACCGTAAGTGAGCGGTAACTAGGTTTTGCTTGCTTCTTAGCAGAAAGTCGTGAAAAACAGAAACCAACTCTATGTAAGGAAAGTATTTGGATATTTCATTAGAATATAGTTCTGTGTTAGATAGATTTTTCTGGGCCTAGCACAAAGATGGCGCCTCGAGCACAGTTAATTGTTCGTAACCATATTACCTACAAACTTTACTTAAAGTGGAATCAGTCATATCCACTTCGTGTAACTGATGGTGAATCTAGCACTTGGTGTTGTCACATACTGTTGAAAACACTTTCATTGAGAAATAGACTTTCTTTAGAGTCGGAAGTTTTCAGCCGGCAGTTTTTCAATATTCAAATTCATTGAGATGACTGGAATGCAAAGGTTTTGGTTGAAGACTTTTGCCTACAATTAATTTTGTATATTTTAAACCAATCTTAAATAAAGCTCTGTGTGTGCATCACTTGGGAAGTTTTGTGGCAGTGGTTTTCTCCGTAGGACTGTTCCAGTGAAAACAGAGGCACAAAAACAGATGAATGTGTGGAACATAGTGTAGAAGTGCAGTTTTTAAGATACAAGTCTTGCTTTGATATACACTAGGAATAATAAGATTGATACTTGCTTAGAAGCATACTCTGGAGATTTAATGTGGTGAGTGATTATATACTACTCATTTTAATCAGTAGTGCTTGTCAACTATCCAGATCGAGGTGATCTAAACATCTGACGGTCATTCTCTCGTTTGATGGCCAAGTCGAATCTCTCAGCTAAGTCAAACCGAGTACACTGCTAATGAGCATGTCGGCAAAAGAGCGAAACAGCCGCCTGGTGTTTAGATCACCTCCCTCTAGCTAGTGAGCACTGCTGGTTGATATGAGTAGTGTTCAACTATACCTCTCAATCATTTAGTAAAACATAGTTTTATGCAAATACGCTCAGTTTCTCGAATACTCCTCATGGTATCAAGTAAGTCACATGCTGTGAAGTGAATAATTTGATTTCCGAAGAAAACTGCGCTGAAAATTATACCCCATCGACCGGTGTACATTGCAAATTGTTAAACAGCTTGACTAAAGAAAACTGATCCCTATCAAGTGTGTATGAATTCATATGTCGACTGTTTGAACCTCATTATTATTATTGGAAGTGAATGGAAGTAAAAAATACAAACCGGTTTCGTTTTCCATTATGGATAAAATTTTCTTTTCTTAAAATCACACAGTCTTATATTACAGTTATATTTAATGATGACCACGTTTCGAGCATAAATTATTACTCCTTATAATCATATCAAGGAACTACTCACACAAATTTCTTGCTTCATTTATATAAATGAGTGAAACTGATGATTAGATATTTGATTAAAAATCATTGTAGGATAATGTTCATTCAGAAATAATAATATTAGTGTTATCAATCAAATACAGTCAGATGGGAAATAAGACGAGTGTTTTTATAGTCGAAATAAGTAACTTGTTAGAATGTTATAATGCACGTGAATTGAAATAGAATTTTAAGATTATTTATTATCCTCCTCTGATTTAACTGGCAATCATATCTTTCATATCTCTGGCATTTACATTGAGTCATTTCTGGTGCATGTGTTGGGTGCGGACTCGATGAACCAGGAAGGATTCAGTAATTAATCTCTCTCCCCCTACTTATATTGCTTTTTGGAATTTTGACTCTGTTCCACCTACCCAAATGTGTGGTTGTGTTAATGCATACAGTGCGATCGCTAAGGTTTTTTCTAAATTACTCATATTCGTGGGGTCAATTATTCTAAGCCTAGCTAAATTCTTATGTTCTGACAATTTCACTATTCCCGATCTACTAGTTTGACTGACCTATGTAGTGGACTTAACTCGCAGTCATTACAAGGTATTTTGTAAATTATATTCTTTTGTTTAATTGGGTCAACCTACAGCCTCCTTTAACCTACACAGCTTGTCCTACCTGAGTGAGTTTATAGGTTTGAATGCCACCCTAATTCCTGCTTTATTGAAAATCCTACCAAATTGCACAAGTTTTATCCTTATATCAATAATGCATACGGTTTCGTTTTATTTTGTCACATAATACTATCAAAAAAGTACTTAACCGGATATATTCAGTGTCAGATTGTATTCATGAAGACCAAATTAATACTCTTTATTTGAATTGTTCTAAGAATTCAAGTTATTGATATCTAACATGGGTAAATATTCGAAAAATGGTAATCAGATGCTCAGTAAATTCGACAGAACACAGATATAAATATGCATATATATATATATATCCATAATTCAAACTTACCATTTGACCACAGAATTGGGTTCCTTTAATTTTCAATACAAATTCACACTGTCGATTCAATGAGAATACTCGTCCTGGACGATTTTCAACATATTGACTGGCCAGTTTTTCTGCAGAATATAACACTGTTTCGGTATTTGGGCGTCTTAGACAATTTGCTGCATTTGACCTGGTTATTTCACATTGATAAAAGAGGAATTAGGAAGTCATAAGTTAAAAATGAAGGATAGAGAAAATAAGGAAAAAACAAACTGAAGTAATAGATATAAGTCATAAAGCATTAAGTATATACAAAAACAAAAACGGAAAAAAGAAAAGAGATTTTCGTAAGAAGAAAAAGGATTAATTCTGAACTGATTTATCTTCAGTATGTGTTATGAAGTGATTGGTAAATGAGCTAGAAGACGCGAGTGAAATGTACACT
Source organism: Trichobilharzia szidati (assembly GCA_944472155.2). Taxonomy (NCBI): domain Eukaryota; kingdom Metazoa; phylum Platyhelminthes; class Trematoda; order Strigeidida; family Schistosomatidae; genus Trichobilharzia; species Trichobilharzia szidati. The sequence goes on from OX235273.1 coordinate 48,373,712, forward strand.
CCACTTCTATCCATTTACTTTCTTTTTTCTTAATAAGATAAGTACGGTGTTATTTGGACCTGGAATGCATTTCTTCAATGAAAGTGGAAGGAGCTAGGGAAAGGGAGGAGTAATTTCACGATAAAAATAATTTTTTTCCTTAGTGAATTAATTACAGTTTTGTTTACTGTATCCCTGAAATCTCTGATATGCTTTCTATATATATCGAAGTATTCTATTAATTATATATATGCCTATTATGTAAATATTATTACTATTATTACTTGTATATTTAATGAGTTATATATACAGGCACATCAACTGCATTAGTGCATTTATATTTATAACTAATGTACAGTTAATTCTATTAGTAATTACTAAGCGATTTAGAAAGGCAAAGTGAAGAGGTTACTTTCGAAAGGATAATTTATTTGTCAAATGTAAGGAAATAATCTGTTTATTATGTCACCAAGACCCAATTGATAATTTAATGATAAGCTGTGAATGGAAATTCCCTACAGTAGTAATTTACTAACTAACGGATTAGAGGAGCTGAATATTACTCGCATCAAGAACTTGTGCTGATTTCATTTTAGTTGTGACAACCCTAGATGCTTATAAGCAGCATGCATAGACCAATTTCGATTATCATTATTTATTATTGTTTCCTTTAGTTCCTCTAGAGGAACATGGGTCTTCAGCCAAACGTCTCCATTGCGCGTCCGGTTCTCTATCAACGTTTTCACCTGGATCCACGTCTGCCTACACGCTTTCATCTCCTCTTCACATCACCTCCTCCATGTCACCCTCACACTGACTAACAACTCGCCATTTCCCATTCAGGTTCCAATCGAGCTATGGCCTGGAGTGTGATGTCACTCACTTGATGGTTTTCTCAGAGTATGGCCTCCAATCCACCTCCATTTCTTCCGGCATATTTGTTGCACAATTGGTTCCTGGTTGGCTCGTTCCCAATGGTAGCTTTTACTGGCTGGCGATCTAATCTTGAGCGGAGTATTGAGCGAAGACAACTGTTGATGGGGGTGTGTAGTTCGTTCGAAGTGCTCTTCGTGATACGGCGCCAAGTCTCTGATCCGCATAGGAACCAGCACTGGCTTCACATTGGAGCTGAAAATCCGGATCCTATTCTTCAGGCTGAAGGCTGTTGAATTCCACAAAGCCTTGAGAGAAATGAAAGCTTGCCTTGCTTTCCTGATCCTTGCTTTGATATCCTCGTCAGTTCCGCTTGACTAATTTTGAGAAGATAGCTAATTTCTTAGGGTTAATCGAGAGCTATTCAGACAATTAATAGAGGTAGTGAAGCCTTAAATCAAGCATGGATGTCCCACCGATGACACTGATTGGTGTTAGAAGTTGGTATTCATGTGCTGACCATTAAATCGGGTCCCAGTGGTGGCTGAATGGTATGCGACCTTGCCTTGTAACCGGAAGGTCCTGGATTCGAACCCTGGCAGTGTGTGCGTATTACCGATAATTCCCAGATAAGGATGAAACAGCTATCCAGTACTCCCAGGTTTTCAATACTTCTCCAGCTGATATCAATCTCTGGTCTAACCCGCAACCAATATAATCCCTACAAACTAATTCTTGAATATTTTAATACATTGTACAGAATTCGCAGCGTAACAAGGTATATTTATTTAGTCGCAAAATGTAAAATGCATAAAATGTTTATCTGGGGTTAGTCGATATGAAGTTGCCGTGTTTCATAAGATAGTTTCTACCATTAGAATCTGGTTATTAGAGCAGAAATGAAAAATTACCCTGTGATTAGAATCAAAACATTTGAATGCAGTTCACTAGTCGCAGGAAGATATATATATATATATATACATTAGTTGGAGGATTTTATCATGATCTGACAACAGTTAGAGAACCATTGGAAAACCATCTGGGAATACTGGACACCTGTTTTGTCAGCCTAGTTTGGACTCTTCAGAGGTACGCACCTACCGCAGGGGTTCGAACCCAGGACTTTCTTGTTACTAGGCGACCTCGTTGAGAAATATACTCTTGAAATTTAACACTTGCCGATGATCTTAAGTTCTATAAAATATGAATTTTTTATGGATACTTTCGTGTGAATTCAACAGGATCTACTTCTGACTGTATCGTTTATTTTATTGCATATAACACATTGCAGTTTATTAGTCTTCATCTGCAATACAAAGTTGTCTGGTGTTAACCGATACGATTACCACCTGTTCCACTTTTGTCAAAAGGCATGAAATGAATACGTGGATAGAGAAAGTTGATCAATATTTTCCCAAGAGTTTATTTTCACATGATGACAACAGGAAGACACCTTTTTGGAAGATTATTTCACCCACTGAATAATCTATAGTTTCTAGGATCTGTGGAATAGAATTATTGTACTTTGTGCATTCGCTGAAAAATTATCCCTAGATTTTCACGAAACAGCTGTTATTATTTTTAAAACTTTATGAAGACACATAAAAATTGGCATTGAATACCCAAACCTTTCGGTTTAAATTTACATATATATATATATTTGAATAAGGCATTAAGAAGACAAATTCCACGAGATGATATAGTCATTTAGGAGTTTCTTTGCAACCGCTTTACAACTAACATGTTTGACAATAATGAAATAAAGTTCATGACAATACTCAATTACATAAAAAATCTCGAAAAGACAGCATCTCTACCAAACAAAGTTATCTTTATTACCCTACCATTCAAGGGCGCCCAGATTATACAGTTGACAGCTCAAAGACTTCGGTCAGCCATCAAACGCACATTCTATGCCGCATCTATTTTTCTCATTTGCCGAACATTTTCGATCCCTGTACCTACGATTAAAGGACGAAATTCTATGTACTCTACTTCAAACTGTATCTACAAGTTCACCTGCAGTTGCGGTGACACCTATATAGGTAGAACTAATAGAATGTTCCAATTTCATCGAAAAGAACATGTTCCAAAATGGCTACTATATCATATAGAAAATCCCAACGCGATTAATCTGAATAGAAATCTAGCATCATCATCCATTGCGAAGCACTTATTAATGTCAGGCCACAAAATCAATATTATTGACTGTTTCACAATTATTTCACATGATTCTAATTCAAGGTTATTGAAGGTGATGGGAGCACTTTGGATTAATCACATACAGCCTAAATGATGTGTGTACAAAGCACAACAGACTTCCACCTTCGCCTACCATGGACAACATGAACTATCTAAATATGATTGGTCATTAGTATGTACTTTTGTTTTTATTTAACTGAGTAATTGTCATGAACTTTATTTTATTATTGTTAACCATGTTAGTTGTAAAGCGGGTGTAAAGATACTACGAAATGACGATATCATCTTGCGAAATTTGTCTTCTTAATGCCTTATTCAAATTTATCAAAGGAACTGAATGTTTTAATATATATATGTTTGAAAAGTGATCTACATTTCAAGTCAAAATAATAAATTTGTCTTTTCTTTAACTGACTGATTGACTTACTCTATGAATGTATGTATCGCTTGACGACTACACGCGGACCATCTTAGAGGGAAGTTGTCGAAGTACAATGTACCAGACATTATTGTATCTCTTTTAATAAATTCGTATTGATGAACATCTGGATTCCAGTAACTCTCTCTATAATCCCAGCCGTCTCCAGCTTGATGATATGGATAAGTGCCCAGCTTCAATTCATGTGTACTAGTCCATGGTGTTTCCATGTTTCGATTTCGTTCTTCTAATCCACAATCTGAGTTCAACTCGAAATCATGTTTAGCACCCAGTCTAAACAAATAAGATAAAGAAAAAAGTAAAATGGATGACAAAATTCTGAGTATTGGAATACCAACCTCATATCTGAAAGAGTTGTTAAAAAAGGTGCACACTCAACGTACAATTTACATTCAACGACGTCATCTATAGACAGAAAGATTGCTAGGGGCTCTCCCTTTGGCCAGCCTGGAAAACAGCATCTTAAAATCAACAATAGACAAATTGTTACTGCACAAGAGATATGTCGATGATACTTTTTTAGTTTGTCAGGATGATTCTGATTTAAATTGCATCTTACAGGAGATTAATAACTGCCATCCTTCAATTAAATTTACAGTGGAAGCTGAAAATGAACCAAAGATTCCATTCTTGGCAGTCGAATTGGCAAGAAGAGATGACGGAACTCTGATAAGATCAGTCTATAGAAATGGAATGGCAAACTGACAAACTTCTACAGTTGGATATCTGTCAGCCGTAAAAGAGCTCTTATTATCTCGCTAGCCCACCGCACCAGAAGAATTTGTAGCGATGGCTGTTTAGAAGAAGAGCTCCTATTTCTCAAAAACATCCCATCGCGTTTCGTTGAGAAGAACATGAAACCAAGACCAAAAAGAGAAGAATACACTTCAGTGTCAAAGAAAACACTTTATTTGAACCTAGAATTCAAGGGAGACCTAGCAGCAGATATCCTTAAAAGGAGAATCTGCAATTCCCTGAAGAATACTTTTCCTGTAGCAACTCTAAGAGTGATATTTTCCAGCCTTATACTACTTCGGAGCAACGGAAAGGACAAACTTCCACATATGACCACTTCAATGTGCATATATCAGTTCACCTGCTCGTGCACAGCTGGGTACATAGGTCGTTCTATGTAAGTCTTATCAAAACGTGTTAGAGAACATCATCCAGCATGGCTGCAAAGAGGAGGCACTGGTTCAATCAGAAGCGCCACAAATGAACACCTCGTCAATACCTGTCACAACATCTCAACTGACTCATCATTCAGAGTCATTTACAAAGTAAACAAAAATCTATCAAAGGCAGTGTGTTTTCAACATCTTTGTACTGCGGAAGCTCTCGGCATATGCATCGAAAAGTAGGAGCTGTGTGCTCGAATGAAACTAGTCTAGCCTTTACAACTACCATAGACCTAGTTCAGTATATTCTCTCAGCCTTCGGTTTTTTGCTTTGTTCGCTGTGTGTGTGTAGTTTTCTCTCTTTGTCTTCATTCAATTCATCCCATTTTTTACAGATATAAGAACAGTTATTTTAATTTTGATTCCATGCTCCTTCTGCTCATACTTGTAATTCATTTAGAATAACTATTTTACAATTGTATTCTAATCCTGTGTAATTTTTTGTTTCTATGCCTCTTGTAATTCATATCAAGTTGAAAATAATTGTCACCTTTTACTTGCCTTTAAAACTATTTCTCCAGTTACCAGATATTAATTTTGCGAACGTTGTAACTGTTTTCTAATCCTATGCAATCTTGTCTCTAAGTCCGTTATACTCTATATATTCGTACCTTCAAACTTTCGTATCAAGGTAAAAATTATTATCTCCTTCGTTACTACGTGGAATTAAATAAATAATAATTGTATCCACGTAAACTAATGTATATAAATGCTACTGTACAGGTGCTTTTGAGAATGAAATAGCCGAAAAGATATCTTTCTTGAACTTCTTGTTCTTTTCCCTGTAATGTGTGCGTCGATGGCATAGCGGTTGAGACTCTCGCCGACCATGCACATGGTCCAGGGTTCCATCGCCTGCCAATGATATTAATGGTCAACCTGCAAAATATGGGCTACCAATATCACATTCTGAAAATCTCATACCTGTACCAAAAGTACTGTGCGGTTTCAAGGTATAATCAAAATTTAAAAAAATTGATGCGTCGATGCGTATTTTTCACGATTTGAAAATTTATTACAGTGTAGAGTTCCAAACTATTGATGAACATTCTAAGCAGAATTTACAGAGATACATTTCAGGATAGTTCAGTCTAGAAGTTCAAAGAGCAAATATCTTTTAGAATATAGTCATTTATTTAGGTTGAAAAGTTCTTGACATAGTATGTACGATTCTGTAAACATTTGTTGGGAGTAGTTGCTTTAAAATTCATTATGATTTACCCCACAGGAATGCGTTTTCCTAGCGATTGGAAATGAGTGATGTAGGTGTTATTGAACGAATTACAGAAACCTGCCAACCTTTCAACTATTACCTTGATTTTTAAAGTAATTGAGCTTTTATCTTAACGAAGTAATGCTGAGTGAATTTTCATGTCTCCTCCTTCCGTAACTTTGTCGCTGGAATTTGAAAAGATTATGTTGTACTAGGAAGGAACTCAATTTAGCGAAGAAACTTGAGAAATGGTATTTCAGAAAATCCTTCGATTTGCTTGAAGAAAAATACAATCCAGGTCCAATAATTCCTAGAAATATGAGAATACCTATAGAATATGTGGTTATATTCTAGCTTCTAGTCGCTTTTAGTAGCATGCTCATTTTCAAAATCCGTCTTAAAATAAGCAAATCCTAATTAGTGTGACATCCACTACTGGTAAGATTTATCAGCAGTATATAAAGAGACGTTCATCGGCATAAATATCAAATAGGGGAGAGATAGATTTGACGTCAAAGAGAGAGAGAAAATGATTCCTCATTGTAGCAAAACATGGGAGACACGAAAAAAAAACAAATAAACACAATAGGAAGAGCAGAAGTAGCAAAACACGGAAGGCCTGTGCAAATGGCGATTTGCAGGTAATGTGTACATTGATACAAGTATAAAACTTGGGCACTGTGGTAGAGTGTAACTCCATTATGGATACGATTTCATTTTGATAAATCACACAGTGTTATACAGTAATATTAAGCGATGACGTTTCGAGCACAAATTATTGCTCATAATCATATCAAGGTACTCACACAACTTCTTTTCTTCATTTATATACATGTGTGAAATTGACTGGATATTTGAATAAAAATCAATGTGGGATAATGTACATTCAGCAATAATATTAGTGTTATCAATCAAATACAATCAGATGGGAAATAAGACGAATGTTCTTATAGTTATGATAAGTAATTTGTTAGAATGTTGTGATTTGCTTGAATTGAAATAGAATTTTAAGAATATTTATTATCCTCCTTTGATTTGACTGGTGGTAATAATATCTTCAATATTTCTGGTATTTGCATTGAGTCATTTCTGTTGTATGTGTTGGGTGTAGACTCAATGAACAAGAATTCAGTAATCAGCTCTCTCCCTCTCCACCTGCCTATATTACTTCTTAGAATCTTAACCCTCTCTCACCCTACTGTGTGGTTTTGTGTTAATGCATGTAGTGCAATTGCTGAGCTTTTTTCTAAATTACTCATCTGTCCTCGTGGGATCAATCATTCTAACCTTAACGAAATTCTTATGTTCTGACAATCTGATTACCCCCAATCTACTAGTTTAACGCATATAGTTGACCTCACAGTCACTACAAGATATTTCGTAAATTATATTATTTTGTTTAATTGGGTTCACCGCGTCTTTCAGCCCTCATAGCTTGTCCTAACTGAGTGAGTTTGTAGGTTTGAATGGCACCCTAATTCCTGCTTTATTACGAATCCTACGTAGAACCACAGATGTCCCCTCCTAGTATGGTATAACAGTAGATGACGTATATTCTTCCTTATTTATGTTATCATCACTAGTTTCACCATCATTTTTAATTTGCTTTTGGTCTTTACTGATCTTCCTAAGACATTTTATAGAATAGTTATTTAACACCAACGCCTCTTCTATCTGTTTTATTTCATCAATTAGGTCTTTTCTTATACTACTTGGTGCTACTGCTCGGTTTGTTAGACATTTAACTAAGCCTGCCCTAACAGATAACGGATGAGATGAGTTAAAGTCTATCTATTATCTATATCAGTTAATAGTACTGTATAACACTGTGTGATTTATAAAAATAAAATCTTATCCATAATGGAATGTCTACATGTGTGTGCGTTATATAGAGATACCAAATTTCAGATGAACATTTCTTTAAGAAGTCTCTTGTCTTCTGCCTTTACATTAGTAGTTATATATGTATTTTCATATATGCTTCGTAGTTCATATTAATAATTATAAGGATTATTTTGAACCAAAGGCGATAATATTTGTTCGTTCACTCTATTTTTCAGGGAAAGGTTGTCTGTGGTATGTATCCTAGTGTTAAATAGTATCAGAATATGTGAGGAATCAATGATGCACTGACTGAAACTTGTGTCCTCACTTGGTGATTTCCACTAGCATATGCTAACGACAAGATGCAGAGAAGAGTCCCGCTAATTAGGAGTATGTGCGATGAGGGCGCTATCATTAGGTATAAAAGGAGGATTAAAGCTGCCTAATGGATTAAGATCTGTTACATAGTTAGACTGTCATCACATATGACAAACTTTATTGATCTGCTTTTTTAAACCACTTGTGTTCTGAGTGGCTTCAAGCTATAGCTATGAGGTTCCAGTAACAAGGTTGTTATTTGCAAGGTGAACTTGCTGGCTTTACACCAACCTTCCATCCCTTGGAGGACAACTAATGTCTTGGCGATGTTAATAATAATAATAATAATCACTTTATTCCACAACAATAACAATTTACTGCATGGAATTTTCAGCGTTTCATTTTACATATTGCATTGGTTTAGCTCTTTTTATAATTATATAAATGTATGAAATGTTAAAAATATTGATAATTAATAAGAAAAAATAAAAACCCCAACAAAATCACACCATTTCTAGGTCATGGTGAAATAATAGATAAATAATATAACAAATCACACATGCAATAATATGCATCATTGCATTTTATAGATTAGTTAATGATTTAAAAGATGTAAAAGTTCTTTTCTGATATTCGTCTCTTCACACAATACTCGTGCCAAATATGGTACGGTCGAATTTTTATATTTTGTAGTACGAGCATAAATGTTTATGAAATTTCTTCTTCTACCCAAAGAGATACAAGGAAACAATTGTGAATAAAGAGGATGTTCACTATCAAACAAAATAACTTTAGCTAAGTGTTTACAAGAATTCATGTGCCTGTTGACAACAGTGTCGGTTAGTTGAGTCAAATGGATAGCACTGACCTCATTTAAAGCCTTCAATGTCCGTAGTATTATGTGGTCTTTCATGAGTAGCCCAGGGAAGAATAATGGAGAACAATAAAGAATGATGGGCAAAACACATGAATCATTAATTGTATGAGAAGAGATTGGGTTATACCTGAGTGCCTCAACTTCTTTATGTAATAAGTCAGACAGAAAATCTTTTTAGAAACTATAAGAATATGAGACGACCAGCAAAGGTTTGAAGAGAAACTAATGCCAAGATAAGAGACACTTGACTTACTCTCTATCATGTTACCATCAATATTACAACAATCATGAGATTGGATCAATCCATGCATGTCTTTTTCACTTCAAGAGTTGCGTCGAGTGGGGATCAAGCCCTGGATCACATGTTTATTTAGTGAATATTCTACAAATAAACCATAGATGCTGCCGAAGTAGTTACAGAGTATTGAATTACGACTCATTCACACAATTTGTCAGGAGGTTACTCGCTTCACGTTAGCTTTCAGAAAAGATCAGTGTGAAAAGTGGCCTAAATTTAAAGGTGCAATCAGTTGCATCTATACTTTGAATTTGAGTTTGATGTATCGATTCACCTTTATCCTCTAAACAAGTAACTTCACATGTGATATGCTGGAACAAAAGGTGCTTCTGGAATTGCTGTGCCTAAGACGATTTACCAATCATAGGGTCTTTTAATCCTTATGGTTTTCAATAGTTTTCAGGTGACAATTACAGAGTGAAAACAGAATGATAAACTCTATATGGTATATACTGTTATACTTTTGTTTTTACCCCATGACTGGAAAAATTTGTTTGCTCATGCTTACACTGTAACCACTGACGAAAATTATTTTACAACAAAGAACATTGTAGTCAATGCCGGAGACAGAAATTCATCCCACGATGCAAAAAGTGAATTAGTAGGATCTGCTTTTCGGCATTTACAGATTCAAATTTCAATCTCCCCAAAATTAAAGGCGCACCATATTGCTGAGTGCCTACAAA
>OX235273.1:48384095-48415091 GCA_944472155.2 Trichobilharzia szidati
ATATGAAGTTAAAAGTCAGGTATGAACGAAGAATATTCTTTTCAATAATTTCTCCTATTCAGGTTCTTACAATTATAAAATATAATATTTGTTGTCGTTGCAATAATGGCTGGTTATGCGGTGGATACATTTTTTAAACGTAGAATAACAGATTAGTATGTATAGGGTGTCAAAATAAATAGTCGTATTTGTGCAGCAAACGTGGTAGACTGAAATCGATTACAAAATATTGTAAAATGGGAGACAATGATGGTGGTTAGTCATAATAGATTTGTAGAGTGTGGGGTAGGAAAACTGACGAGTCAGTTGAAGGTTATAAAAGATGTCAGGTGAGTGGCTAGTACAAAGTGGTCTGTATTAAACAAGAGATAGTAAGACTGCAATGAGAGGTTCATCATGAAATAACGAATATGTGAAATGAAACAGGTTGAAGCATATATTGAGAAAAGAGATAGTATCACTAATACTAAGTCCGGATAGTATAAATGGAAAATTCGATAGTATTGAGAGAATGTTTGCATGAAGGGCGTAAATTATGATGAATAATAATATTAATAATAATATTTGTAATAATAAGCAAAGGAAAAATCCAAAAGGGTTAAGGGGAAGAGGCACTCCTGGTGAGAAGAAGAATCATTAATCCAAGTTTGGCCACAGTAGGAACAGCGTCTGGAAGTGTTCTTTTTGGATACAAAGTTCCGGTTTAGTCGATTTTATTGCAACAGCTTCAGCTGTGTGTAGCAGACGTAAGCGAATTGTACGTGATAACGACTTCAGAATTCGGTACATAATCCTGAAAATGGTGTTGACATCGATGCGATGTCCAGTATCGACCAAGTGTGACAGGATCGAGCTTTTTATGCACTTAATTTCCCCCTTGCTGAACCAAGCTGGTAAATGTTCTCGAACCCGTAGACGAAGCTGCCTAATCGTACGCCCTATATAACTTGAACCACAGGAACAGTTGAAATGGTATATGCATGAAGAAGAACTAAACTCAGATAAGACATCTTTGAGTTGATGGGTGAACATTGGACGGCTACTGAAGGATAGAAACAGACGTGCAGAGTAGAAAGTTTTCTTGATCGCCCTACCCCAACCTCTACAAATCTATTATGATTAATCACCATTGTCTCCCATTTTACAATATTTTGTAATCGATTTCAGCGTAGCACGTTTGTCACACAAATACGACTATTTATTTTGACACACCATAACTAATATGTTATTCTACGTTAAAAATGTATCCGCCACATAACTGGCCATTATTGTAACGACAACAAATATTATATTTTATAAGTGTAACAGCTTGAAGAGAAATTATTGAAAAGAATATTCTTCGTTCAGATTGACTTTAAACTTCATAATATGGGAATTTTCCATATGAAGTTAATAAACAGTTAAGGGGTGAGAAAATAAATTTAGGTCAAGTTGAAAGGACATATTGAAGGTCAAAATAACAATGAAGATCACTAAACCAAATAACAGAGGTAATAGTACATCTACCCTGGTATGTATCAAAACAAACATCAATTTTATGTTCTGTCTCCATTATATGTTTCGCAGTAGAGGAGCTAGGTCGCCTGTTCTCACCATTAATGAGGCTCTGGGGATTCTATTTGCTTCTTGAGCCATTTAGGAATATGCTCTGGAGCCAGCCCTTACTTGCAGAGATCGATGGATCCTCCCTATGTATGTGTGTCCACACGTACATTCAAATTGGTAAACCTATCTATAAAACGTGTTTGGGGGAGGGTGTATCCTAAAGTTTGTTGGAGCCCTAGCTGGCAATTAGAAAGTTTAAACCACCTTTATGCGTTCAAAGCAACAATTCGTCATCACACTAAACCTTCCTTGGTAAACTTTGTTTTGATACATACCAGGGTAGATGTACTATTACCTCTGTTATTTGGTTTAGTGATCTTCATTGTTATTTTGACCTTCAATACGTCCTTTTAACTTGACCTAAATCTATTTTCTCACCTCTTAACTGTTTATTAATTTCATATATACTCATTCCTATGAAAAGTCCATGTGTGATCAGATTGTTCGAAATGTGTTGCGCAAATACATTACACACAGGATTCAGACAAATTACGTCTTCTTATTGCTTTGTCTAAAAGTTATTCTGTTTATTCATTTTAGTTGGCGCATTCAGACCACAATATATGATCTGCTTGATATCACAAACGGTGATCAAAGAAGCAGGCATATATCTCACACTTCGCAGTGTGTACATAGCTAACTGCTAACTAATTCGCGAACTGTCAATTCGATTTATGGTAACACCAATTCATCCAAGTAGCTATCCAGAACTAATTAGCCTCTCTGAGCTAAATCGAACCGGGTCCGCTCCAAAAGAGAAAAACATTCCTCCGGTGTTAGGTCACCTCGATCTAGCTAACTGCTAAGCACTATAGGATGGATATGGGTGGTATACAACTACTCAAATCAGCCAGTCAGTAGTATATAGATTAATGGCTTATTTTTTTCCTTGAAACAAACGACCGTATCTGTTCAACTAAAATGCACAAACCATTTCAGAAACCAGAATTTTCAAAGATTTTGGTAGACTTCAATTTCCACACCTTGTCTGATTGACAGATTGCAAAACTGACGTTTCAGTAGGCGTGGAATGTTGAGTTGAAGAACTAAAAATACCAATCAGCTGGTATGTTATTCTGTATTACAGTCTTTGAATCGCGATGAAGTGGCACGGTAACAACCCACTATATACTTCCTCAAAAAAGTATAATTCAAATACATTAATGCTTTATACATATGTAGTTTAAAACTTCATATGAATAGATTTGGGAAAATTAAAACCACACAACAAGAAGATTTTTGAAGAATACAACGTGATTAATCATTATCTTGGGAAGGAAAACATTCATTTCCAACTTCCCACCACTCACCACGTCACTCACTAAAAAAACAAGTTTCAATTTATTCAGTTATTGTATTATTTGTCCTTACTCGGGAAAATTACAAGTTGGGAAGATTTCATCTGAGAGTTCCGCTTTTTCAACTTTTAATAATACAGTATTGCATAAGTCCAGTATTTTTTATTATTAATATTGTTCCCTTGGGTTCCTAGTGGAACATAGGGCTTCAACTACACGTCTCCACTTGCTTCTGTCTTCTGCTGTACTTTTCACCTGCATCCATGTTAGTCCATACTGTTTCAACTCCTCTTCACACGATCTCCTCCATGTCACCCTTGGACGTCCCACTCGCCGATTCCCTTTCGGGTTCCACTCGAGCGATGGCCTGACGCGCGATGTCACCCAGCGGCCTCCTCAGCGAGTGTCCAATCCATCTCCACTTTCTCCTGCATATTTGTTGGGCGATTGGTTCTTGCTTTGTTTGTTCCCATAGTTTCTTGTTGGTGATTCTTTCCGGCCATCTGATCTTCAGTACAGAGCGAAGACAGTTGTTGATAAAGGTCTGCAACAGGCTGTTGGAAATATTCTTTGTGACCCGCCAATTTTCTGATCCATCCGTATAGAAGAACTGACTGACTTGACGTTTGTATTGAAAATCCGAATTTTGTTGTTGATGCTGAGTGACGAAGATTTCCAGATTGGTTTCAGGTTGATGAATGTGTTTCTCGCCTTCCCGATTCTCGATTTGACATCCTCGTCCGTTCCTCCTGTAGTTGAGACAATGCTCCCTAGATAAGTGAATGAAGTAACCTCTTTCAAATCCCTCCCGTTGATGGTGATTGGCGCTGGGTGTTGCTGCTGCTGTTGTTTTGTTGTTGGTTGGTTATTTTCATAACCTCCGTCTTGTCTATGTTCACCTGGAGTCCTGTCTTTGCTGCTTCTTCGACCAGTTTGTCGGTTTTCGCTTGTAAGTCTTCGATTTTGTGTGACATCAAACATAAATCATCCGCGAAATCCAGGTCTTCTAGGTTCTTCACGTCCAGTATTTGGTTAAAGATTATACCTCGTTAAAAACCCTTAATGAATTGCTTGTTTTATGTATCATTTGGTATCTTTTGTCAAATGTTTATTTATTTCAATGTAGCGAAAATATTCATTCAGACATCTAGAAAGAAACAAAATAATTGAGCGAAGAATATCCTTTTCGATAATTTCCTCTTCTGGATCTACAATTATATATATATATATATAAATATTCTAGAATTGTAGTCAATAACAATATCGGTATTTTTTAAATAATATCGATTTAAGTAAGATCAGTGGAATTACATAAGGAAAAAGATTCGGATTTTCAACACCAATGTGAAGTCAACCAGTGCTTCTATACGGGTCAGAAACTTGTACTGCGTGTCACGAAAAGGATTTCCAACAGGCTGCAGACTTTTATCAACAGCTGCCACCTTTGCTGGTTCCATACTGAAGATCAAATGGCCAGAAAGAATTAGTAACAAGAAACTCTGCGAACAAACCAACCAAGATCCGATTTCTCAACAAATACGTAGGACAAAGTGGAGATGGATCGGACATCATTGAAGAGGCCACCGGATGACATCGGACGCTAGGCCATTGCTCGGGTGGAATCCAAATGGGAAGCGACGTGTTGGTTGTCGATGCGAGGGTGACATGGAGGAGATTGTGTGAGAAAGAGATGAGAGAATTTGGTCACTCGTCGACCCAACTGAAGAGGACAGCAGAAAACAGAAGAAAGTGGAGATGTGTTATTGAAGCCCTATGTTCCACTCTGAACCCAAGGGAATAATAATAATGCATAAATAATAATAATAAAAATATAAGAGCAAATAGAATGTCAAATAAAATTAAGGAAATTTTCACAACAAATTGAGGATCATTCGAACCTACATGGCCAAGGTAAAGATAATGTCTGAACTAGCTTCACTTGGACGCATAAATTAGGCTTTTTAATGTGGATCCCAACATCCAGCCTCAGCAATATTTAGTAAACGAACTCTTAAGGCGAAGTTAAGATTTGTTGGTATGCGGTAAATGACTTTGAAAGCCGCCTCGTTGACATCAATCCTGTGTTCTGTATCCACAAGATGAGATAGAATAGCGCTACGAATAGATTTTGTTTGTCCTTTACTTAACCGACAACGCAGGTTATGTTCGGAAATCTGACGAGAAACACGCCTAATTGTACGGCCTATGTAACCGGCTCCACAGGAGCAGTTAAATTGGTAGATACACACACAGAGAAGAGGCGAAATTAGGCAGTTTATCTTTTACTCTCGAACGCAAAATAGGGGTGGTTTTGTGGACACAACGTAATTTAGCAGCAGAGAATGCTTTTTTTACCTCATTTCTAAGGCGTTGTGTTAATATTTTGCTGATGTTATCCCCTAGGAACTGAATTTACAAGAATAAGGTCTTTCTAAGAACTGCTAGTACCTTGGTCTGCCTTGATTTTTTTGAAATAATTACAATAATTACGCTTTAATACAATTTACCATTCTTATTTTCCGTATAACTAATTACATTGCATTTATACTTGAATTTTAGTCTAACGAACAATACAAAGATGCATTCATTGAAGATCAAGGAGAGAACACAATTCGCTCTGTTAAAAAGACAAGTTTGGATGAATTGGATCAGTTAAAAGTTGCCTATCCGTGTAAGTTGAATACAGGGTCATTTTATTCACTTCATCAGTTTGCTTCAGAAAATTATGGTTCATAGGAAAGAAAAACTGCTAAGCTAATCTCTTCAGTTACATTAAGTCGGTTGGAGGGTTTCATCATGAGCTGACGTCAGTTAGAGAACCATTGAAAAACCTGCTGGGAGGACTGGACAGCTGTTTCGTCCTAGTTTAGGATTCTTCATCAGTATGCACCCACTGATTGGTTGATATGAATAATTGGGTGCCTTCTCATATCGAGCAGTGGCGCTGGCTAGCCAGTTGTAGTGGTGCTGCAGTGAATCACAAATTTGAAATAGCATGAAACAGTTGAAATCAATGCTGGTAAATAAAACATCGTTACAGCTAAGAAATGATGAATTGGAATCAGGTTTGATCACGAGTTGACACAAGGTAGAGAATCACTGGAAAGCCAATAGGGAGTACTGGACAGCTGTTTCGTCTCCATTTGGGGCTCTTCACCAGTATGCACCTACAACGGTTTCAACTCAGGACGTTTAGGTTACAAGAAGAGCTTGTAGATCATTCAGCTAACAGGGCCCGATCCAATGGCCAGCTCATGAATTATAACTTCTACCGATTCACAGCATAGTGCGACCACTAGGCAATGCCAATGGCAGCGAGTATTTGTCCTCACACCCAACCCGCTGCATCCTACTGGTCTTGACTTCCCCTTAGAATCCCAGATTAACTGCCTGAATACGGCCAGTCGCTAGTGAGCATCTCATTGATATTCAAGCATTGGTTTTTAGGAATTTGATTGATTGGTTACAAGATTTCTTTTTTTTTCCAACCACCATGTAGTTGTTTTTGTTTTTTTAGTTCTAATTTGTAAAACCTCCTTTCCTTTTATTATCTTTTTTCTCTTGTTTTTGTCTAAAAGTTTTTACTTTGAACTTAATTTTTTTTCTTTCAGACAAAATAAACCTTTCAGTGTAGAAAAAAGTAAAGAATAGAGGAACTGAGTCACTCACACTGTATTATATATATATATATATATATTATTTACTAATTGCATTCAATGACAATGTAAAGCTTAAAATGGCTGGTAGTTTAAAATGGTTTTTACATTTTGTCGCTTACAAATCCCCAGTAGTAGTTAGTAGACAGAAATGCTACACTTTTAGACAGATGAATAAGCGTGTAATGACAAATATCAGTAGTGTCGCTTCGCAAAAACTTGAAAGATGGCTATGTTTTTACACTAATTTTTTTTGCTGGATTATAAAAAAGGACTTGAGTGACTAATAATTGTTTTTGCTGTGTGTACACAATTTGCTTTTTTTTAAAATATATTCGGACTGTTACAACCGTTGTTATGAAGATATCTGGTATCTTGTTTTATTACGTAACAAAGTTGAATCATGAAAGATTGAATAAGTCGTCATGTGCGATTCAGCTCTTAAGTATATTATCAAACATTCAAGTAGACAATGGATGATTGATGATTTTGTTTTAATTCATGAAAAATCAAAGATAGGACTTCAGGTGAACATAGATAAAATAGAGGTGATGAAGATTCCTGCGCAACACCACCAACAGCAACAACAACAGACAACAATCAGCATAGACGGAAGGAACCTGAAAGAAACAACCTTCTTCACCTAATAACTACCTGGGAAGCATCGTTTCAACTACAGGCGGAACTGACGAGGATATCAAAGCAAGAATCGGGAAAGCAAGACAAGCTTTCACTACTCTCAAGTCTGTGTGGAGGTCAACAACACTCAGCATCAAAAATAAGATCCGGATTTTCCACTCCAATGTAAAGTCAGTACTACTATACGGATCAGAGACTTGAACTGCGCGTCATAAAGAGCATCTCAAACAGACTACAGACTTTCAATAACAATTGTCTTCGCTCAATACTCAAGATCAGATGTCCAGAAAATATCAGCAACAGAGATCTCTGGCAATGAGGGAACCGACCAGGAACCGATTGTGAAAGAAATAGACAGGAAGAAATGGAGGTGGATTGGCCATACTCTGAGGAAACCATCAAGTGACATCATTAGACAAGCCATCGCTCGAGTGGAACCCGAAAGGGAAGCGGTGAGTTGGTCGTCAGTGTGAGGGTGACTTGGAGGAGGTCATGTGAAGAGGAGATAAAAACGTGTGGGCAGACATGGAGCCATGTGAAGACTCTAGCAGAGAACCGAACTCATTGGAGATGCACGGCTGAAGCCCTATGTTCCTCTAGGAAATAAAGGATATAATAATAATAATCATGAAAAATCACCATTCGAACATTGATAGACAGAATACCAGTAGTTCAGTGAAGAGTCTCTTTTCGGCGGTGAATTCATTTTCATAGCTGTACAATCGCAAATATATATATGGTTGTTTTGTATGTGTTGTGTGTGTACATTAAATTTGCCAAACGAAAGTACAATTAGTAAGTTCAGATGAATTGGATGTTGATATAAGAGGGTAGTAACAAAACGATTGTTAAATATCAGTTACGTAATAACGTGAAGAGAGTTTGATGAAAGAGTTGTTCTCAAGGTGTACATGGAAACAAAATAAAATACGGAATTACGTAAGAGTTTCAAGTAGTTAGAAAAAAACAAGCAAACAAACAAAAGTTAAGTCAAATCAACAGAGTTGTTACTATGATAGCAGAAATGGCTGAATACTTTGTATGCAGAGTTTTGCTTCATCTAACTGAATGACTAGGACTTCTGCAATGCAAAGAAGACGGAAGGGTATTGTCTTTGGCAGGTTGTTCTTCATTTTGTAGATTACTTTGAAGCAGGAGGCGTTTGTTCAGATAGAATGACCAGTGGTGACGAGATGTTCGATTATCGCACTCCTTATACGGCCACTACTTCCTTTCTGCAGCCATGCTGTGTAGTATTCTTTAACCCTTTTTGACAGGATGCCCGTCAAACGACTGATGTACCTGGCTGTACAGCAACAGGTGAACTAATATATACACATAGAAGTGGTCAGATGCGACATCTTGTCCTTTGAGAGTAGTGCTCTCCAGTCGCCCGCTGATCTACAGAAGCCCAAAGGACAAGTTTCTGTACTGGGTGCTTCTCTGAGTGTGTTCGAATCTGAAATGGAATCAAAGCACTATGGAGTTTAAGACATTCCTTACTAACAAAATACCAAATAGCTTTAAATATTCATCATATAAGAAGAGGTGTGAATTGAATTTTAATATTTGATCTCATGGCCTTCTCTAATAGTATACTGTTTATCTAAGTTGGAAAATCTAACATTATTGTATTACCTTACCATTACATAAGTGAATGAACCTCACACTTATGGTAACATTAAAAAAGGATTATAAATGAATAGATATCAGACAATTTGAATGGTTGTCAGCAAATGTATATTAATTATACTCTGAATGTTCCCTTCTACTTCTTAGTAGTCCTTTTGAGGTTTAGACCAGGCATTTATCGGTTTAATCCCTTGCACCACTCACAAAAGAGGAGAAAACAATGAACTTATCACTTCATAGGACTTCTGAACCAACCATCACCTGCAACTCGTTCAGATATACCACCAACAGAAGCCATCTTTTATACTTATATCAAGAAGCCATCTAACTGCCAGCGGATATCAATCCTCCAAAAAGCAATGTTTTGAATGCAGTCAAGCGATTGAAGGCCAACTGGAAAGGTTGGATGGGATTCCTCCTGAAGTACTGAAAGCGGAACCAAAGACCTCGGCAAATATATGGACAACACTATTGCAAGCAGTTTGGAAGGAAGAAAAGCTACCTACTGATTGTAAGAAAGGCTACCTTGCCAAATAAGAGTGAGTTAAACCATTTCAAGAACTGACGCGGAATGATGCTCTTTTACATGTCAAGCAAAATATTATGTCGCGTCATCCTGGAGAGAATAGAAGATGCACTGGATGCAGAACTCCACCAGCCAGAACAAGCTGGTTTCAGGAAAAGCAAATCATGGGCGGAATAATTTTCTGCCCATAGAACAGAGCATACAATGGCAGTCAAACCTCTACTTCAACTTCATCGACTTTTAAAAGGCCTTCAACAGGAGTGACCATGAAGTAATTTAGAAACTACTTTAACACAATGGTGTGCAGTGCCCAAATCTTGATCAGCCTCATCCAACAGCTATATGAGAGAGCCACATCTCAGGTGATCCACAACGGAAAACTCGGCGAAGCCTCTCAACTGAGTACAGGAGTAAGATAAGGCTGCCTGCCTTAAATGTGATGGACTGACTGGATTATACGTCAGACTGTGAGTTGTGTGTGAGAAGACAGAAATACGTTAGGTCTATAAGAAGAAGACTCTAGATGGTATGGGATTCACAGACGATTTTTTTTAATGTCTTATAAATTCGGTGTTATGATGGTATGGATGGGAGGAAAATTTATGGACAACTGTGGGGCCAGCTAAAGAGGAATTCAGAGAATAGGTTGAAATGCAGACATGCTATTTACACCCTATGCTCCAATCAGAACCCAATTAACATCTCATCAGATGATTTCTCTGCTATTTTAGTATCTATTCGCCTTTCAATTTTACGCGAAAATAAATCCTCTCATGGAATAATGCTTACTGTTTTGTTCTGCTTTTCTTTTTTAGTTTACCAACCGTCTCAAAATCCATACGAACTAACTTCAATGATGCTTACCTCGCATATTACGTATCGAATGAACAATTCCAGGTATTTTTCAGGTAAACATTCCAGAATATACGTGAAGACACCATCTCCTGCTTATGCGCATAAAAACAGAACAAAAAATACTCTTAATTTACACGGACATAGTCATACACTACGAATGGATCAAAAACGCATACTTGTAGTCGATCATCCATCAGCATTAGTTACAGCATCGAAACCAGTGTCTGTTTCAGGATCAATCTATGAAATGTCAAGATCCTCAGCAGATGAATTCCCACTTCCTGGTGTAGATAAACAAGTCAATGAAGATAAAAATAAGAATCCAATATTAAGTTTTGAATATGTAGAACCGCATACAGTTGATTTACTTGTTGTGGTAACAGAAAGAATGAAAAAGCAATATGGTCCAATTATCAAGGATTATTTATTATCCACCATGACAACGGTAAGTGTGGTTAATGCTTGTTTCCACTATAGTAATTTTCAAGCAGAGAAAGAACGAACACTGTTGCAGAATAACATGGATCCATTTCTATTTCGTTGGTTCTCATCAGCTGCATACAACCTGTAATCTTTAATAAATAAAAGTCAGCCTAAAAGTTAACATACTTTTGTCACCACCAAGCATATTATAAGAGTGTTATGGTGAGGTAAAATATCAGGATGACAAGGTAGCTGAAGTGTATATATATATATCTTGTTAGAGAGAAGTTTCTAGAAAATTAACTGACAAGTTTGTTGTTAGGGTGGTAACAAAATATTAGTAACATTTACATAGTTAGATTAGAAAAGATCAAAATTTGGTGTGCAAGAGGTCAGATGAAGAGATGATGATGCAATATGGTGAGTAGAACTCATGAGGCCAAAGAAAATTATCTCTTATGGAAGTCAAACAAAAGAAACGAGGCGAGAGCGGGTGGCATTGAAAAGATAAGTTAATGAAGACCAGGAGTTATTATGGGATGAGTCACCAGAGAAATTGGAGTTCAACAACAGATTCCTTTTGGATGCATAGGTTAGGTTTCAGCCGTTTTCTTGCTATAACTTCAGCAAATCGAAGAAGACTTCAGTTGTTTTGCTTGTTAATTATTCTGAATGATGCTAGCGCATCTACTTGGTGTCCAGTGTCTATCAGGTGTTCGGTAATTGAAGAGCTTAAACTACTTAGCCACTTTAACCGTAATTTCCTTGGTACATGTTCGAAGAATCTGACGTAGGCTCTTCTTTCTATTCTTCCAATGTAACCGCTCCTGCAGATACATGTGAATTGGTATATGCAGTTGGAGATAAGATATGATGAGAAAGGCACTTTTCGATCTTTGACTGCATCAACGAGGTTGATGTCCGAAGCAGAGAGACTAATTTCACTGATTCTCATAATATCATCACCTTTGAAGCCGAGTTCGATGAAAACCGGCCTCTTGCTAAACGTAGGCTGATCAGGTTTCCTACGTTCATTCTTACCATATCTCTCTGTCAATGAAACTTTGTGAATAACCATTTTCTTCCAAGCAATTCTCAAGCGACATATTAGTTCACGGTCTAATTTATCAGGTGAACATATTCTTTTCGCTCTAGAGAAAAGCGTTTCCATCAGCGTTCGTTCGTAGGCTTGTTGATGACCAAAGGCATGTTAAATTTTACTCTGACCTTTATTTATTAACGATTATAGATTGTATGTAGTTGATGAGAACGAACGAAATAGCAACGAATCCATGTTATTCTGCACCAGTGTTTGTTCTTTCTCTGCTCAAATTTATAAGAGGGAATTCTTGTATGAAATAGTAACTCTCGTTAGATCAAATAAAACCAATTATCCTTTTTATATAGCACCAGTAGAGTGTAACATTAATCTGTGAAAATTTTCAGTAACTTTACTTTTCAGACCCACTGTGATGAATTTAGCTGCCCTTTGTTCAGCAGTACTTCAAATAAACATCAGTGCTTTGTGCATTTTCTCTGGGGTTGATATAAATGTTCTCTGTAATCTGAATAATGTCTTTGTTCCGTCAATCAATGAAACTGCTGACCAGGAAAATGTCTCAATAAGCACGAGCTTATCATTAAAATGCGTCGTAGCAGTTTGTTGCCTGCATCGCTAAGAGGCTGTACATAAACTAATGTTTTTATATAGTGAATTTTCAAATTAAAAGACTAATTAACGAAAATGCTGTGATTTTGAACTCTACTGACAATCGAAATCTGAAAAAGAGAAGACATTCAGCGAAGAGACTCTTTTCGGCGAATTCATTCACATAGCTGTACAATCACATTTATATATAAATATTTGTGTGTGTGTGTACATGAGGTTTGTCAAGTTTAGATAATTGATTAGTTAATACAAGAATGATGTAGTATAGAGACAAAGTTAATCAGACAGCAACTAAAGTAAGACTGAGTTAAAAAACTAGATGACGTAATATAATTGGCTAAAATGTTACAACTTAGGTCAGGATAGCAACAGAGGTAATTACAGGTAGAGATTAAGTAGAAGTGAAATTGAGTGAATAAGTTGGATGACGTAACATGAATGACTAGAAACTGAGCGTTGTTCAAGTCAGTAACAGTGGTAGTGGGGTGTAGAGATTGAATCGGGTGGGGGTAGAGAACAAGAAAGTTGAAAATGTAAAATATTACAATTGAGAAGACAAAATAATACTAATGAAAGGACAGAAAAAAAGAAAAAAAGGTTAGGTAGAATTTACATGTCGGCTAATAAGATAGATTACGTCCATTGCAAGTGTAGTGATTGAACGAACTTCTTCTGTATGCAGAGTTCAGGACTTAGCAAGTGAATCGTCATTGCTTCTGCAGTTTGAAGAAGTCTGATTTGTACACCTGTAGGGAGACCACCTCTTACTCTGTAGACGACTTTGAAGTTTGTTTGCGGTGTAGCTTGGTGTCCGGATTCTATCAGATGTTCTAAGATGGAACTGCGGGGTCATCGATTTTCTCCTTTGTAAAACCATGCTGGTAAGTGCTCGGTGATACGTTTGGAAAGCGAGCGCTGGGTACGGCCGACATACCTGGCTCCACACGAGCAGGTGAATTGATAAATGCACATTGATGAGGCCAGCAGCGGTAGCTTATCCTTCACGTTCACATGAATCATAGGTTTTGTGGAGAAGGTTAGTCGTAGTTCAGCTGCGAAGAAGGTCTTCTTAAGTGAGCGCGACAGTCGATTTTTTTGTGTTTCCGCAGATAGATCTCCATTGAATTGGAGGTTCATGTAGAGTAGTTTTTTCTTGACGCTAAGTATGGGCGGCTTTTCTGGTCTAGGATTCATAGATTTTGCAATAAATCTTTCTGGATAGCAATTCTCGACGAGGATTCTCTTGAGGTTGTCCAGTTCATCTTCTACGGTGTCCGGGGTGCAGATTCTGCGAACTCTGTAGCTGAGTGAACGGATCAGGTTTCGTTTGGTGTATAGTGGTACCCAACTGTGAAAGTTAGAAAGCTGTCCGTTCCACGTCGATTTTCTGTGGATAGATCTTCTCAGTGTTCCGTCCTGTTCTCTTCTGGTTAGTTGGACGTCAAGAAAAGATATTGTGGAGTTGGACTCTTTCTCCATCGTGAACTGAATTGCAGGGTGGCAGTTGTTAAAAGACTTCAAGATGTCGTCTAGATTTTCTTCGTTGTTGACTATAATGAAGGTGTCGTCGACGTATCTTTTATAGATTTCGAAGGTATTGATCATTTTCTTCAGGCATGTGTTTTCGAGTTTTGCCATGAAGAAATCTGCAAGCAAAGGGCCTAGTGGTGAGCCCATAGCTATACCATCCTTTTGGCGATATATTTCGTAGTTGAAAGAGAATTGAACATTCAGGGTACACCTCAGTAGGAGTTCTTTAAGATGCTCGGTGGGTATACCGATGTTTATTCCTTTGGAGTGAATAAGTTCGCATATATAGCATATTGTTTCAGTCAGTGGAACGTTTGTGAATAGTGATGTGACATCTAATGAAATCATTGTCTTGTTGGATACGTTATTGTTTTCGATTGAGTCAATAAAGTCGAATGAATCTCGAACTGTGTGGCAGGAAACTTGTTTTCTGATTGGTTCAAGTAGATCTGCTAACCACTGAGCTGTGCGGTGATAGGGTGAATTGGTCATGTCGAGGATCGGTCGAAGAGGGATACCCTTCTTGTGTACTTTCGGAAGTCCGTAAAGTCGTGGTATATTTGAGCCAGACGGTCTAAGGGATTCGAACATTTCGTTGCTGATGAAGGATTCAGTCTTCAACTTACGAAGGGTGTCCGTTACCTTTTGTTCGGTTTGTTCAGTCATGTTTTTCTCGTTGATCGGTTTTGTGAATTTGCATTCATCGGATAGTATAGTCAGCATTTTACTGATATAGTCCTTGCGATTCATGATTACGATTCCTCCGCCTTTATCAGGACGTAATATCATAATCTCTTCATTTTTCATAAGTTCTTTCAGCTCCTTATGGTGCCTCTTCGTCAAGATGGACCTTCCGTTGTGTTTGGTATTTATAAACTTGTGACAACAGTCGAGGATTGCTGCTTTGAGTTGTTGTAGGTTTTCGTCCGATGTAGGTGTGAGATCGTAAGTCTGGTTTATTAGATTTTCGAACTGAACCTTGCATTGTAGCTTGTCAATACTTGGTGGTTTTACGCAGAATTTTGGACCTAGAGATAGTGCCTCTAGTTGAGTAGTAGACAGTGTGATGTCTGAAAGATTGAATACGTACTTTTCTGGATTGCTTGGGAACGGAGATTCGGTATTAATTGTGGGCTTTAGGCTTTTGAGAAGATCTGCTTTAGTCTTGTTACATTCTTTCTGAGTGACTTGTTGTACACATTCTTCGAAGGAATGGCGTAGTTCTTGATCTAAGTCTTCGACTGCATGAGCTCTTGAGTAGACGTTTCGCTCTAGCTCAGGGACGCGTGATTGAATGGAGTCGATGTTGTTTCGTGTGTGTCGTCTGAGTGTTCTGGTATTCGGTTGGATGTGGTTGCGTCTCAGTGACTTCCAATACATCTTTGGATACTCATGTCGATCTATACAATCTCTTAAGAAATCAATCTTTGTCTTCGCTACCGCAAGCTTGACGGAGTAACGCAGGAAACCATCCAGCTCCTTCACCGTCACTGGGTCCTTGCAACGTTTGAGTAGATTGAAAATCCCCATTGAGTCATATGAAAAAGAGAAGACATTTTCAGTGGGCAGCCAGCCCATGAATTCCAACTTCTGCCAATTCACAACATAGCGCGACCGCTAGCAAATGTCTTCGGTGAGTATTTGTCCTCACATTCGACTTGAAAATCAATGAGATGCTCACTAGTGACCAGTGACCTGTGGTTCTAGTGGGAAGCCGTAACCAGTAGGGTGCAACAGGTCGGGTGTGAGGACAAATACTAGCTGCCAAGGACATTGGCTAGTGGTAGTACTATGCTGTGAACTGGTGGAAGTTAGAATTCAAGAGCTGGCCATTGGATCGGGTCCCAGTGAGTAGCTTAATGGTCTACGAGCTGGCTAGCCTTGTGACTAAGATGTCCTGGGTTCGAACTCCATTGGTGGGTGGGTGCGTACTACTGAAGATTCCCAAACTAAGCTGACGAAACAGCTGTTCAGCACTCCCAGCTGGTTTTCCAATGGTCTTCTAACCAATGCTAGCTCATGATGAAATCCTGTAACCAATCAATCAAATCCCTTCAAAACCAATACTTGAAAACCTATTGTTTAACAAATACCCCAAAAAGAAATTGGAGACGGATCGGACACATGCTGAGGAGACAGTTGGGTGACATCGCTCGCTAGGTCATCTCTTGAGTGGAACCTGAGTGTGAAATGATGAGTTGGGCGTTGTTCAGAGAGCGATATGGAGGAGATATATAGTGTGAGAAGGAGATGAGAGACTATGAGAAATTTCGGGGCCAGCTAAAGAGAACCACAGACAATATGACAAAATGGAAATATGCGGTCCATCCAAGACCTGAGGGAACAATAATAAAAAATCTTATACCTCTGCATATTAGTATTCCCTCAACTCCCAGTTTGACGTTATTGTTAAAAGTGTATGATAAGACATAACCGTGAGTGTTAATCCATCAAATCTGGAAGTGATAAAAGAAATTTTTTATTTGATCGACACTGGTCAAACGAACTGAACAACTGATGAATTCAATTCACCTCCTTCTGAACATGTGAATACAAGTTCTGTTTCAGCTATCCATGAAAAAATAAAAGCTTATTCGTACACCATCAGACAGTAAATAACGAATTCATTCATAATACGACAGAAATTATAACAAGTCCAAAGAAAATACAAATATGTGTATATATTAGTTCATCTGTTACTGTGGAGCCAGGTACATCGATCGTTCATCGCGCATCTTGTAAAACAGGGTCAAAGAACACTATCCAGCATGGCTGTAGAAAGGAATCAGTGGCCGTATAAGGAATGCAATAATCGAACATCTCGTCACCACTGGTCATTCTATCCTCCTTCAAAGTAATCTACAAAATGAAGAACAAACTGTCAAAGACGATACGTTTCCGTCTTCTTTGCATTGCAGAAGTCTTAGCCATTCAGTTAGATGAACCAGAACTATGCACACTATGATAGTAACAACTCTATTGATTTGACTTGACTTTTGACTGTTTGCTTGTGTTTTCTAACTACTTAAAACTCTTTTGTAATTCCGTATTTTGTTTTGTTTCCATGTCCACCCTGAGCACAAACTCTCTTCATGTTATTACGTAACTCTTCTTTAACAATCGTCTGTAACAACGCATCGCTTTTGTTACTACCCTCTTATATCAACATCGAATTCCTCTGAAAGGACTTTTTGTATTTCTTAACTTCACCAAAATAACTAACAAATTGTATTTTCGTTTGACAACATTAATGTCCACACAAATACAAAATAACCATAATATACATATTCAAGAATTGGTTTGTAAGGATTAGATTTGTTTTCTCGAGTTTGACCACGGATTGATATCAGTTAGAGAACCATTGAAAACCAGACACAGGGAGTACTCCCAGACAGCTGTTTCATCAGCCTAGTGTGTCAATGATCGGCAGTACGCACTCACTGCCAGGGTTCGAATCCAGAACCTTCGGGTTACAAGGCAAGGTTGTTTACCATTCAGCCACTGGGACCCGACCCCTCACTGGCCAACCCATGAATTCTAACTTCCACCAATTCGTGATTTAGAGTGACCTCACTAGTCACGACTTGTCACAAGAACTCCAAGAAAATCTATCCTGTAGCAAGTTACTAGCGAGTATCAGATAGTGTGGAACTAGGATGAAACAGGTGTCCAGCACTCCCTGATTTTCAAAGGTTCTCTAACTAATATCAATCCGTGGTCAAACTCGTAAAAACATATAATATATATTTGGAATTGTACAGCTTCTGAACTACTGGTTTTCTCTCTATCAAATTCAATTTGTTGATAATACGCAAGCGCGTAAAACATTCCCTAAAGATTTACAAACGTTTGTCGTTTATCAGAACCCTAGTCATTATCATCAAGATAGTTGCGACAAACACTGATATCGTGTATATTTACTTATATATTAAGACACCGAATAGTAAATCACGAAGACTGCTAATTTATGCGTATATATATATGCATATATATATATATTTCATGAGTGTAAATGGTCATTACATCATATTGATAAACTGAACGCCTATATAATACATGCGTATACACAGAAATCTAGACAATAAAGCTAATTCTGCTTTGAAATACATACTACTAATATAATCAGATTAGTCTACTTAAGAAATAGATTTTACAAATTTTGAAAGAAATGAGATGTTATTAAACATGCCTTCCTCTTTTTACTTTATCACCTAACTAACCCACTGTTGCCTTAATCCCTTCTGTATACTTTCCTCTTTCACATTCACCTCTGTCTCTCCCTCTATATTCACAAACCTACATTGATAAACATACACAAAAAGAGACGTGTAAACATGTGTGTATATGCGATTCAAGATTTGATCTCATTTTATGACAGTGCATTCGTCTTCATCTCTCCCATCCAATAGTGCTAATCACTATCAAGGATAAAGCTAAAAAAATAAACCTCCCTATATTGAGGATTATGTATGTAGTGCAAAAGACAAATTTCCTTGTGAAATAAGGCAAATAATTATCTCCTTTCTTAATGAAATAGCAATAGTAAGAAGTTTTCAATTGTTGTGCATATTGTTTGAAGTTGAAACATTCAACTCTATTTCTGTGTGTCTGTCTTTTAGCAATAGTTGTTGTTACTGTTCATGATTCCTTTGAAAGTATTGAAAACTTTGACTGGACAATAGTAACTAGTGTGATGTGTCTAGTCCTTTGTTTTTGGTGCAGAGTCAATTCTGTCTGTCAGGTTTGTCATGCGGCCACCATTCTAGGTAGCTCGCCATCACGGTGTACATTGATTTGATGATATTAGATGGTTGGAGGCAATCGGCCACAGGAAGCCTTGCATGGACTTAGGTTTCGTGCTAGTTGGCACTCACCAACCAGCAAGGCGTATCTGCAACCTTGAAGGAACTCATGTCCACTCTGAGATTCGAACCCACGTCAGAGACGTTACCAAATAGATATTCAGGCTCGCAACTGACTTCCTGTAGGACTGTAGTGCAAACCTGACTGATAGAATTCAATCTGCACCGAAGAAAGGACTAGACACATCACACTAATTACTAACTGGTGTCCAATCGAAGTATCCAATACAGTTTTACAGGAAGTCAATTGCGAGCCCGAATAGCTCAGTGGTAACGTCTCTGACTGCAGCGGTCACTAGGTGACGCGGGTTCAAATCTGCTCAGAAGGGACATGAGTTCCTTCAAGTTTGCAGATACGCCTTGTTAACTGGTGAGTGCCGACTAGCACGAAACCTAGGTCCATGCAAGGCTTCCTCTGGCCGATTGCTTCCAGCCATCTAATATCATCAAAGTAATGAAATCTTTCAGCTATCTGAAATATGAGTATTACAAGGGCAAAGGGCAATCAGTTCCTTCTATTTTACTAGTCCTTTCAGTTTTATTTTGATAATGAGTACCCGATTAGACAGCTCATTTAACGCTACACGTTCACTTGAACACGTCTAGTTGATCAGGTAATGTGAATAGAGAAGTCAGAGACTTAAGGGAAGTAAACGTCTCATTTGAAAGGACAGGAACTCACAGAACACAAATATGAACGGAATGAAAGGTTATGCTTTCCCCCAAAGTTTCATCCCACTACTTCTCAACCTATTGTTTGATAAAATGTCTAAATAAAAGTTGTATTGACTCGGGATCTTGGTATTTTCTTTATAGGTGAGCTGTTCGCTTCTTTATATTTGATTTATCAATTGAAAGAGGAACCTCTCCTTGGTTGGAGCTACTGGATTATAGTTTGGTCATTTCACGAGCACAGAGTATAGATTACATATATATAAATATTTAGAAAGCAATATTCAACGAAGCTGCTCTAATCAACGAATTTATTATCAAACTGTACAATCGTATATACGCATGGTTTTAAAGAAATTACATCCGGTGACGGAATAAGATCAAAGGTGTGAACACGTAAAATAGTAATAGTAGTATGAAATGCAATCAAAATATTTGTGATTATAATCATAGTTAAATGTCAAGTAGCAAAACAGTTAGCGTCATATATAGAATAATTCATAAGGTGTATAGATGTTGGAAAGGGGTGTATAACTATAAAATTAGTAGGCGAATACAAAATGTTACATAACACTGTGTGAAGTTTGATAAGATAGAATTCAATATCGCAAAAACAATTTTCGATTTAGAATGACAAGCGGGAAAAGCGGAAACAGTTCAGAGTGAGAATAGTAATAATAATAATCATAATCGTAATAATGAGGGAAAATTATATAGATTAACTAAATAAACAAAATAAATAAATAAATGTTCATCCCTCTACGGCCAAAGCAGAAGTAAAGACTGTACAACTTCTTTTGTACATCTAGTTTTTTATTCCTTTACGTTCCCAGTGGAACATAGGGCTTCAAGCTAGAGGCTTGACATTTCGGTAACAGTGGTGTTTATTTCTATGGGATGGGGTTGTTAGCCTCATGCTCAACCTTCCCTCTTCACCAGTCTTGTTAGTGGCTTAGCCAGATGAAGGAGTGAGTCAGTGGCCACATACGTGGTCGGCGAACATTCTACCGCTGTTCCGTCGACGCACCTTTGTACATCTATACATCTTATGAATTATTATATAAATGACATTAATTGTTTTGCTACTTGACATTTAACTATGCTTATGATCACAAACATTTTAACTTCATTTCATACTATTATTATTTCATGTATTCACACCTTTGATCTAATTTCCCCACAGGATATAATTTCTTAAAAACCATGCATATATACGATTGTACAGCTTGATAATAAATTCGTTGAAAAGAGTCCCTTCGCTGAATATTGTGTTCCTAATGCCACAATGGGAATTATTAAATTATATGATCATTTTCCCTAGAATTAGTATATGGGTGCACTTCGAATAAGAATTAGTGTTGAAAGAGGACATTACAATTACTGATAAAAAAATCCGCATTGGTACTTTAAAAGATTTATAGAGTTTTGGTTGAAACGATATAAAGAAGTAATGTTCTGTGCTTCCAGTCTGCGAAAAGCTGAACACAACATTTGCCTTGAAATCTGACTTTTAGGAAAGAACTAAAGCTGACGTAAAGGAACTATGAAAACGGAATACAAGAGCTAAACAAGTTTCTTAATATTCATAAATGAAGGCGATAACGCATTTTATTACATTTCAACCTAGAAGTCTCCAGGGTTTTCGATCACTGTTTCGCTTACGAAAATAAGAGACTAAAGCGCTTACTAGATCTCATACTTACCAAGGAATTACTGAACCATGATAGTCAATTGATAAGGAATTACCACTTATATATGTATGTTGGTGACACAGCAGATAGGACTCTCACCAACCATGCGCATGGTCCAGGGTTCCATCCTCTGCCAACGCACACCTGATATCAATGGTCAGCCTGCAAAATATGGGTTACTGATATCATATGCTGAAAATTTCATACTTGTACCAAAAGTACTGTGTGGAATGAAGCTATAATCAAAAATTTAAAAGACTTAATTTTCTCTCTGTTAAATAATTCCCTTCTCGCCAAGTATCTGCATGAATGCACTCAAAAAACCTTGTGCATCTAGAGGTTTTTCAAATTAGAGCCAACTAGGTTCATGTATCTTTTTATCCTAATGACCAAAATCACAGTAACAAACAGAAATTATTAATAACGGTTTTACTTCCTTTTCAGGTCTCAACCCTATTACGACATCCAAGTTTGAAAACTTCAATTCAGCTAAGCATTGTTGACATTATACTGTTGGACCCTAATTATGCGGTAAGTATATAAAATGTTATATTCTCATAGTGTATTTTACTGTGCATGAACCGGTACCTTATAAGCCGAAATTCTTAAGCAGAGAAAATTTACAAATTATTCCTAAAGTCTAGTATTATTTAAGAAGTAGAAAAATTGAGAAGGCTTAAACAGCACGCTGGGAGAAATACCAACGCTCTCACGAGTATTTCCCACTTAAGTTTATGCTAAAACACTTGTAAAGGCTATTTGAAAGCGAAGGTGAAGTTCTAACAATTTATTGGATATGAGAATAACGCCACGACATTATATTCTCACATTTTGATTAATTAGCAAGTACCTTTGTTTTTATGCTGATTTTGTAATGCGACCAAGTATAAACTTTAGTGTCACGTCTACAGAACAGTAGTTCAACCGGAAAAGTGGGTATTAGGCATTATACAGGGAGGAATGATATAATACAAATGACTACATAAATTGAATGAAGCCTAAATTCTTAGCTTGAAACGCTGGAATCCACCAGCACTATTCCAGCCGATGTATTTTCATTTGAAAAATAAAGGAATTCAGTTCTTAGGAACTCTGGAGTATTTCTGAAAACAAATATGCTCTGAGCACTTCTCCTGATTTCGGAAATGACGTTGAGAGAACCCTAGGGAGCTATATGTTTCAGTTGGGCTTTCTATTGAACCGAGAAGTCTGATTAGACAAGACATAATTGAGTAAATTCAACGCATTATACTCTGCGGAAAATTAGGCAACCCAGTGGTTTCATCAGGCTGCTAGTGTATGAACAAAGCAAACACTCTCATTCATTCAAGTTCGATTCTGGACCAGCTATGTATTCAGCGACTTCAAGAGTTGCGTTGGTGGCACAGCGATAGGATGCTCGCCGACCACGCAGGTGGTTCGGGATTGGATCCTAGGCGAGCGCAGTCATTTACCTCAATAAGCCAGTATTAAGGTTGGTAAAGAGGGAAGGCTGGGCATGAGGCTAGCAACCCCATCCCGTAAAAATGAATACGACTGCTACAGAAATTTCAGGACTCTAGCTTGAAGCCCTATGTTCCACTGGGAACGTAGAGGGATACAAAAAATCTTCAAGAGATGACTGCTTTATTTCGAAACACGTCATCAGTAATTCCAGAGTTTACATACATTTCTTGAACCGAGTGGTTTTAGATGAAAAGTAGTAATTCCTCTCGTCAATGAGTGTCAAAGAAGCTGGTAAAGTTGGAATGTATTCGTATGAACGACATTTTGCAATCATTTAAGATATTGGATGCTAATGTATAATCACTCCGCTAATTTTCAACACCTATATGATACAAAAGCATAAACCTATGGCCACAAAATACAGCCGACTTTATCTTAAAATAATGAACGAGAATAAAAAGCTTTATCAAGAGTTAAGGATATTTCACTTTTTTTGCCCATTGCCTAATAATCTGTACCTTTTTTCAAAATCATAATTTTAGCGTAGACATAATCTTGAAGATTGGTTAAACAGTAAACAGGAACAAGTTATGGCCAGATTCTGTAAATGGGTCAATCGACTAAGACGTCCAAATTTTACTTGGGACTCAGCTATTTTATTAAATGTCGGGTAAGTGGTGTACAGTTTTCAGGGGATACACTTCGATTTTATTGATAATATTTACAAGCTACAGTAAGGTGGTCTAATAGTTAATGCACTAATGTTAACCCTCAATAATTTTTAATACTAATTATAGTTATGTACTGTTAATATGGACAAGGGGATTACTAGAGATGTTACGGCACATTCCTAAACTTGTCGTTTTGAATGAGCAAGTCTAGCTAGCTTGTAGCAGTAAATGCTCTTTAATAGTCATATCTAAGCGACAGGATTCAGAGTTACACACTTGAAACTACATCTTCGTTTTTCCTTGGTAGAATATGCGGCTAACTGCATCAGAAATTCTCAGTCTTTACTAATATCCTAGTGCCGGTCAGTCAAACTGGAGAGATTGGGCAATATTCCATATCATCGCCAGGAATTACCTGTGCTGCACTGTCAAATGTAATGAAAAAACGAATATTGTTTACACGCAAATATTCTGATTGGACACCAGCTAATAATTAGCGTCATGCGTCTTGTTCTTTAATTTTGATGCAGACTGAATTCTATCAGTCAGGTTCTCAGTGTGGCCATCAGTCTATTGATATAAGAATAGAACTCGTGAACTGTGGCAGAGTATAATTCCATTATGGGTAAAATTTACTTTGATAAAGTCTCACAGTGTTACATAGTAATATTTGCTGATGACCACATTTCGAGCACAATTTATCACCACTCATCCTCAAATCAAGGTACACAAACACACACACAACTTCCTAACTTCGTTTATATAATTCCATTATTTTTCATCGCTTGACTTGACTGGTAGTAGAATTTCCCATATCTCTGGTATTGGCGTTGAGTCATTTCTGTAGCATGTGTTGAGTGTAGACTCGATTAACCAGGATTCAGTAATCAACTTTCTTAATTGAATCTACACCCAACACATGCAATAGAAATGACCTATCATTCATACCCGAAATATCGAAAATATTACTACCAATCAAGTCAAGTGATGAAAAATAATGGAATTATATAAACTAAGTCACAAAATTGTGTGAGTAGTGCCTTGATATGATTATGAGCAGGAGTAAATTGTGTTCGAAATGTGGTCATCAGTAAATATTACTGCATAACACTGTGAGACTTTATCAAAATAAATTTTACCCACAATAGAAAGTTACTGGATATTATACTGATATAATTTCAGTTTAATTGGCTCTGTCCCTATAAGTCTTTGAAGTGGCACTGATATCCTTTTCTTGAAACACTAAAAGAAATGAAAATAAATAATCATAGCTTGCGTTTATATGTTCATACTTTTATCAACATTGATTTAGTAGAATAAGTCACTTCAACAAGCACTTCAGTATCAGGACCTTGAGGCATTTCCTCTACCTCAGTAATGTTTAATTATCCAAATCAGTAGAAATGGATGGCTTCTGCACCCCATCATGCTGTGACTAAACACCATTAATGTCACAGCTGGTATTCTTATATGTAGCAGTCGTTCTACCTGGTCGACATTCGCCACATGAACTATCATATTTCAAGGAGGTTTCGAGAACTTCAGATGATTGGTGCTTTCTGAATGCTTTTAAAATAAAATATCAATAGCTTTATCCTGAACAATGTTTTTTATAATGAACAGAATTTTCAAAGAAGTTTATTGAATGATATTTTCTCTTCGTCCAGAATATTCAAATGAAAAATTAATTTAAGTGTTGGTTTGTAGGGATTTGATTGGTTACAGGATTTGCATCATGAGCTGACATCACTTAGAGAAGCATAGGAAAACCAGCACTGGAGTACTGGACAACCGTTTCGTCCCAGTTTGGGACTCTTCATCAGTACGCACCCACCTCCACGGTTCGGATCCAGAATCTTCTGGTTACAAGGCGAGCTCGTATACCATTAAGCCACTAGGACCCGATCCCATGGCCCAATGAATTCTACCTTCTGCCAATTTACAACATAGCGCGACCCCTAGCCATTTTCTTCGGCGAGTATTTTTCCCCATACCCGACCTGCTGCATCCTAGTGGTCACGACTTCTCACCAGAACCTCAGGTAACTACCCACCTGAATAAGGCAAGTCGCTAGTGAGCATCTCATCGACAACTCACATTAGATCGTATGCCACAGTTCTATCTAACCTGAAGTGCAAACCAATCCATCAAAAGTTCAGGAGTACATTTTATGGACTAAGGACACCACCCGGGAACATGTATTGGGATAAGCTGCCATCGACGATAATGCTTTTTCTCATGTTTAGTAGAAACTTTAGGAACAGCAGGTAGTAAATCATTTAAATATTTGCCAGAGTAAACAATATTATTAAAGATCATATTTTGGAACATTTAAACAAACTGAAATGGAGGAAATTATTATTATTGTTTCCTTTAGTTCCTAGAGGAACATGGGGCTTCAGCCGCATGTCCCCGTTGCATTTGGTTCTCTGCTAACACTTTCACCTGGCTTCACGTCTGCCAACGTGCTTCCATCTCCTCTTCACATCACCTCCTCCTCTATGTCACCCTTACACTGACGAATAACTCGCCGCTTTCCACTCGGGTTCCACTCAATCAATGGCTTGGAGTGTGATGTCGCTCACTTGATGGTTTGTTTTCTCATAGTATGGCCAATCCAATCCACCTCCATTTCTTTCTACATATTTGTTGCACAATCGGCTCCTGCTGGGTTGGTTCTTTCGCTCCTGGAGATCCGTCTCTGTTGCTGATTTTGTCTGGCAGGCCATCTGATCTTGAGTAGTATAAAGCGAAGACAGCTGTTGATGAAGGTTCGTTTGAAGTGCCCTTCGTTACGCGACTCCAAGTTTCTGATCCGTCCAGTAGTAGTGACTTTACATTAAAGTTGAAGATCCGTATCTTATTTTTCATGCTGAGTGCTGCTGATCTCCTAGACACAGAGTTGAGAGTAATGAAAGCTTGTTTCGCTTTCCCAATCCTCGCTTTGTTACCTTCGTCAGTTCCGTCCGCCTGTAGTTGAAACGATGCTTCCCAGGTAGGCTGGTAAGTAAAGGAGGTTGTTTCTTTCAATTTATTGATGGAGGTTCTTGATAACTGAAGTTATAGGCAGGCCCCCAGTGGTCCAACTAGTACGCTAAACTATTTAAATGTTTACAGAAACTTTGTTTAAATGAAAATTTTATCTCATGTTGCTGCTTTCTTGTCATTTGTTAATTACACTTTAATAGGTAACATAAAGCATAGAAATATAGCAGAAGAGAACACGAATTTTTATATCGCTTTCTCTAAGTGTACATATAAAAACAAACCTTTCGATAGCTTTTCAACAATTTTAACTTTGAACCCTTTTTTATATTTTAGGCATTTCAAATCAACTGCACTGGGTAAGTCAGGTTGGGATGATTTTCATAGGAAAAAAAAGCATAATTTGCTTTCAGTTATACATGATATTCATTAAAAAAAATTTTGTATTAATTACAGCGTTTCATGCTCCCCATATTAGTTTAATTATTAGATATATCACACATTAATGAAACAGTATTATTAACTGGATGACGTTTCGAACACAATTTATCGTTCATAATCATATCAGTTATAATCACACAACTTGGAAACTTGAGATTTGTAGTTTCTTTTATTCTTTCCTGTTTGTCCTTGGGGTGGTAGAATTTTCCAGAAAGAATAAAGACAACTATAAAACGAAATTTTCGAAGTTGTGTGATTATAACTCATATGATTATTAAGAACACAATATTCAGTGAAGAGACTCTTTTCAACGAATTTATTATCGAGCTGTACAATCGTATTTATATAGTTTTTAAGAAATTATATCCTGTGACATAACTGAATCATAGGTATGAATACAGTAAATAATAATAGTATGAAATGCAATTAAAATATTTGTTTGGATGCAACCCATTTCGAACCCCTGTAGGTGAGTACTGCTGAACATTCCCAAACTAGGCTGACGAAACAGCTGTTCAGTACTCCCAGCTGGTTTTCCAATGCTTCTCTAACTGATGTCAGCTCATGATGAAATCCTCCAACCAATCAAACAAATTCCCTGCAAAACCAATACTTAAAATATTTGCGATCATAATCATAGTTAAATGACAAGTAGCAGAACAATAAGTGTCATATATAGGATAATTTTCAAGTATTAGTTTTGTAGGGATTTAGTTTGATTACATGGAGGATTTCATCATGAGCTGACATCACTTAGAGAACCACTGGAAAACCTGGGAGTACTGGAGAGGTGTTTCGTCCTATTTTGGTACTCTTCATCAGTATGCTCAATGGTCTACGAGCTCGCCTTGTAACCAGAAGGTCCTGGGTTCGAACCCCGGTGGGCGTGTAATGCTGAAGAGTCACAAACGGGGACGAAACAGTTGTACAATACTCCCAGGTTTTCCAGTGGTTCTCTAACTGATGTCAACTCATGATGAAATCCTCTATCCAATATATAGAATAGTTCATAAGATGTATAGATTTTGGAAAGGGGTGCATAATTATAGGATTAGTAGGCGAATATAAAATATTACATAATATGGTTTGAAATTTAATAAGATAAAATTCAATGTTGTAAAAATTTTTTAGATTTAGAATGACAAGTGGAAAAAATTCAAAGCGAGAACAGTAATAATAATAAAATAATCGTAGTAATGAGGGAAAGGTACATAGATTAACTAAATTAACAAAATAAATAAATGTCTATTTATCTACGACCAAGACAGAAGTAAGGATGGCACATACTTCTTTTGTACACAAAGGTCTGGCTTAAATTCATGAATGGCCAAGGCCTCCACTATCTTTAGAATTTTATAACGAAGAAAACGCGGTAAGTTAGCATGGATTTGGTAGATGATCTTCAAATCATGTTCAGGGTTGGTAGAGTGACAGGAGTCGATCAGGTGTTCCAGATCTTCCTTGTAAAGCCATGCCGGAATATGTTCTCGTATCCGTGTAATTATTAACAATAAATTGTGTTCAAAACGTCATTCAGTAAACAATACTGTTTCACTGTGTGATATGTCTAATAAACAAATTAATATAGAACTATATGCTACTACAGTGCCCAAATTTCACACATGTTTTCATGCTCCCCATGTCTTGCGTTGTTTCTAGACGGGACTTTCTTGAATCATATGTCTGCTAAAGAGGATAAGTTTGACTTTCTAGAACTTTTATATGGGAAAAACAAATTAGATTCTATCGAGGTTTTAGGTAGTATTTTGATCGTATCATTTCTTGAAGAACTTATTTAAATAGTTGTCTTTATTAAGAACAAAACCGTTTGAGAAAATTAATCCATGGAATGATTGTATCCATTTATCATTTACTCAACGGAAGTTAGTGTAAGGAACTATAATCAGGACGTTAGTGAATATAAGGTTACATAAAATGATTTCTCAAAAATACATTAGATCTTGATGATTCAGTACCTTTGTCTACACAATGGATCTTCAAGCGGATTAAAGATGACGTTTACTGAAATTTTCATAAGCTGAAGATTAAGAGTTCGTCAAAAATTCGCCCTCCTGTTCTACCAATAAGAAAATGAAGTAACTGTTCAGTACTGAGTATAGTTTATGAATGCTTCTAATATTATTATGTATTATTAGTACTGTAGGTGAACATAGAGAAGACGGAGGTGATGGAGATAACCAATCAGCAGTAACAACAACCAGCACCAATCACCATCAACAGGACGGATTTGACAGAGGTTACTTCATTCACTTATCTAGGAAGCATAGAATAAGTTATGCAAGCAAAAAAAACTTATTAAATGACATCACACGCAGCGCAGGTCACGATTTGAGTGGAATCCAAATGGGAAGCGACAAGTGGGTCGTCAGTGCAAGGGTGACATGGAGGGAATCATTCGAGGAAGAGATAAGAAATTATGATCAATCGTGAATCCAGCTAAAGAGGACAGCATAAAATAGAACAAAGTGAAGATATGTTGTTGAAGCCCTATGTTCCACTCGGAACCCAAGGGAATAATAATAATAGTAGTACTGCATTAGGTAAACGATTGCGTAATTTATCCTTCTAAAAACTACAAATTTAGAATGAAACGGCTCATAAAAAGCAAACGAAAAGGATTTAATCCAAGTGTTAGAGAGATCCTCTTTGTGTTGTGAGATAGGCACATCTTTGTGCATACCAAATATTAGGTTTCAGTAAAACTGTCCCAAGGATATCAAAGTGCTTAGAGCTGAAACTTTGGTTTGACTTATATCAATCAATTCTACAAACAGTCTTGACTGAAAACAGCAGTAATGATCAACGGCGAATAAAGCATCGATACCTTCTTTTGTATTGGCTGTTACATGTCACAAGGAATGTATGCAAGGTTTCTAACTGGTCTCATAAATCCATTATGCCCTACCAGAATGAACTCAGATGCCCGGCTACGCTATAGATCATTCTGAAATGACCAGCAAGTACCAGTGGCTATTATCGGTGCTTCAGAACAACATTTATCAATAGACATTCACGCTTTTTTGACACGAAATAAATAGTTGAGCTTCTTGTTTCCCTCGTAAGTCTTTAAACACTTTAGTAAATTATTGCTTTTCTCTAAATTCAAACAGGAGTAGCACATTATCGATCAATGTGTAATCCAGAAAGTTCTTGTCTAGCAGTGCTTGATCGTGGATTTGGAACAGGACATATAATAGCACATGAACTAGGCCATCAGTAAGTATTATTAATTACTTTTACAGTAGTGTACTGCACCCATATGAAAATGATATTTTATAACTTTTTAACATGTTTAATTCATATGACTTGCATATTCATTAATTTTAAAAAAATAGGAAACAAAGTTCCATAAAAATACAGATATTAATTGTACAGTGTTGTACGCTGCTTTCGAGACACAATATTTGCAGGAGCAGTGAGTCAGTTGGAAGCTTTAGTTCCAATCTTCAGCTTTTCAGACACTCACCAACATGGTGTGCCTTTAAATTTTGAGGAGATTTAAATTTACATCTGTAAATGCCGAAAAACGGATCCTACTGATTCACTTCTTACATCACGGCACGAATTTCTGTCTCCGGAATCGACTAGAATGTTCTCTGTTGTAAAATAATTTCCGTCAGTGGTTACAGTGTAAGCGTAAGCAAACAAGCTTTTCCAGTCATCATCCTACATCACTCATTTCTAATTACTAGGAAGACGCATTCCTATGGGGTTAGTTATAATGAATTTTAGAACAACGGCTCCCAACAGGTGTTTACAGAATCGTACATATATTGATTAAATTATGTCAAGAGCTTCTCAACCTAAATAAATGACTATATTCTAAAAGACATTTGAACTTTGAACTTTTAGACTGAACTATCCTGAAATGTCTCTCTGTAAATTCTGCTTAGAGTGCTCATCAACAGTTTGGAACTCTACACCCTAAATAATTTTCAAATCGTGGAAAATACCAATGGACACATTAATTTTTTTAATTTTGTTTATAGCTTGAAACCACACAGTATTTTTGGTACAAGTATGGAATTTCCAGCATGTGATATTATTATTATTATTATTATTATTTCCTTTAGTTCCTAGAGGAACATAGGGCTTCAGCCATGCGTCTCCATTGCGTTCGATTCTCTGCTAGAGTTTTCACCTGGCTCCAGGTCTGCCCACATGCTTTCATCTCCTCTTCACATGATCTCCTCCAGGTCACCCTTGGACGACCAACTCGCCGCTTCCCTTTCGGGTTCCACTCGAGGGCTTGTCTAGTGATGTCACTTGCTGGTTTCCTCAGAGTGTGGCCAATCCATCTCCATTTTTTCCTGCCTATTTGTTTCACAATGGGTTCCTGGTTGGTTCGCTCCCAGAGATCTTTGTTGCTGATCA
>OX235273.1:48415589-48480840 GCA_944472155.2 Trichobilharzia szidati
GACGAGAAACACGCCTAATTGTACGACCTATGTAACTGGCCCACTCCACAGGAGCAGTTAAATTGGTAGATACATACCCATATAGAAGAGGTGAAATTAGGCAGTTTATCTTTTACTGCCGAACGCAAAATACGGGTGATTTTGTGGACACAACTTAATTTAGCAGCAGGGAATGCTTTTTTTACCTCATTTCCAAGGCATTGTGTTAATATCTCGCTGATGTTATCCCCTAGGAACTGAATTTACAAGAATAAGGTCTTTCTAAGAACTGCTAGTACCTTGGTCTGCCTTGATTTTTTGAAATAATTACAATAATTACGCTTTAATACAATTTACCATTCTTATTTTCCGTATAACTAATTACATTGCATTTATACTTGAATTTTAGTCTAACGAACAATACAAAGATGCATTCATTGAAGATCAAGGAGAGAACACAATTCGCTCTGTTAAAAAGACAAGTTTGGATGAATTGGATCAGTTAAAATTTGCCTATCCGTGTAAGTTGAATACAGGGTCATTTTATTCACTTCATCAGTTTGCTTCAGAAAATTATGGTCCGTAGGAAAGAAAAACTGCTAAGCTAACCTTTTCAGTTATATTAAGTCGGTTGAAGGGTTTCCTCATGAGCTGACGTCAGTTAGAGAACCATTGAAAAACCTGCTGGACAGCTGTTTCGTCCTAGTTTGGGATTCTTCATCAGTATGCACCCACTGATTGGTTGATATGAATAATTGGGTGCCTTCTCATATCCAGCAGTAGCGCTGGCTAGCCAGTTGTAGTGTTGCTGCAGTGAATCACAAATTTGAAATAGCATTAAACAGTTGAAATCAGTGCTGGTAAATAAAACATGGTTACAGCTAAGAAATGATGAACTGGAATCAGGTTTGATCAAGAGTTGACATTAGGTAGAGAATTACTGGAAAGCCAACAAGGAGTACTGGACAGCTGTTTCGTTTCCATTTGGAGCTCTTCACCAATATGCACCTACAACGGTTTTAATTCAGGACGTTTAGGTTACAAGAAGAGATTGTAGATCATTCAGCTTACAGGACCCGATCCAATGGCCAGCTCATGAATTCCAACTTCTGCCAATTCACAGCATGGTGCGACAACTAGTCCAAGTCAGTGGCAGCGAGTATTTGTCCTCACACCCGACCCACTGCATCCTACTGGTCACGACTTCCCACTAGAACCCCAGATTAACTGCCTGAATACGGCCAGTAGCTAGTGAGCATCTCATTGATATTCAAGCATTGTTTTGTAGGGATTTGATTGATTGGTTACAAGATTTCTTTTTTTTCTTCAACCACCATGTAGTTGTTTTTTTTTTTTTAGTTCTAATTTGTAAAACCTCCTTTCCTTTTATTATTTTTTTTCTCTTGTTTTTGTCTAAAAGTTTTTACTTTGAACTTAATTTTTTTTCTTTCAGACAAAATAAACCTTTCAGTGTAGAAAAAGGTAAAGAATAGAGGAACTGAGTCACTCACACTGTATTATATATATATATATATTTACTAATTGCATTCAATGACAATGTAAAGCTTAAAATGGCTGGTAGTTTAAAATGGTTTTTACATTTTGTCGCTTACAAATCCCCAGTAGTAGTTAGTAGACAGAAATGCTACACTTTTAGACAGATGAATAAGCGTGTAATGACAAATATCAGTAGTGTCGCTTCGCAAAAACTTGAGAGATGGCTATGTTTTTTGCTTGAAAATAAAAAAGGACTTGAGTGACTAATAATTGTTTTTGCTGTGTGTACACAATTTGCTTTTTTTAAAAATATTCGGTACTTACAACTTCAAGGAGTGTTACAACCGTTGTTATGAAGATATCTGGTATCTTGTGCTTATTATATGACACGTTGTAATAAAGTTGAATCAGGATAGATTGAATAAGTCGTCATGTGCGATTCAGCTCTTTAGTATATTATCAAACATTCAAGTAGACAATGGATGATTGATGATTTTGTTTTAATTCATGGAAAATCAAAGATAGCAAGGATTTCAGGTGAACATAGAGAAAATAGAGGTGATGAAGATTCCTGGGCAACACCACCAACAGCAACAACAACAACGACAGACAACAATCAGCATAAATGGGAGGAACCTGAAACAAACAACCTCTTTTACCTACCTGAGAAGCATCGTTTCAACTACAGGCGGACGGAACTGACGAGGATATCAAAGCAAGAATCGGAAAAGCAAGACAAGCTTTCACTACTCTCAAGTCTGTGTGGAGATCAACAACACTCAGCATCAAAAATAAGATCCGGATTTTCAACTCCAGTATAAAGTCAGTGCTACCATACGGATCAGAGACTTGGCGCGTCATAAAGAGCATCTCAAACAAACTACAGACCTCTATTAACAGTTGTCTTCGCTCAATACTCAAAATCAGATGGCCTGCCAAAAAAGATCGGCAACAAGGCTGAATCTTTGGGAGCGAACCAACCAAGAACCGATTGTGAAAGAAATAGGCAGGAAGAAATGGAGATGGATTGGC
The DNA here is from genome assembly GCA_944472155.2 of Trichobilharzia szidati. Taxonomy (NCBI): domain Eukaryota; kingdom Metazoa; phylum Platyhelminthes; class Trematoda; order Strigeidida; family Schistosomatidae; genus Trichobilharzia; species Trichobilharzia szidati. The sequence goes on from OX235273.1 coordinate 48,418,098, forward strand.
CATACTCTGAGGAAATCATCAAGTGACATCACTAGACAAGCCATTGCTCGAGTGGAACCCGAAAGGGGAGCGGCGAGTTGGTCGTCCAAGGGTGACTTGGAGGAGGTCATGTGAAGAGGAGATGAAAGCGTGTGGGCAGACTTGGAGCCAGGTGAAGACTCCAGCAGAGAACCGAACTCATTGGAGACGCACGGCTGCAGCCCTATGTTCCTCTAGGAATTAAAGGATATAATAATAATAATCATTTTCTATACTTTGGTTTGTAAGGATTAGTTATGTTTTACGAGTTGATCACGGACTGATATCAGTTAGAGAACCATTGAAAACCAGGGAGTACTGGACAGCTGCTGTTTCATCCTAGTTTGGGAATCATCGGTGATCAACTCGTAAAACATAACTAATCCTTACAAACCAAAGTATAGAAAATTATTCTGATGCTCGCTAGTGACTTGCTACAGGTTGGAGCTTCCTGCAGTTCTAGTGAGAAGTCGTGACCAGTCAGGTCCAATTAGAAGTCACGTGTGGATGGATTTCCACCAACGACAATAGTTGGGGTCGCGCTAAAATCACGAATTGGTAGAAGTTAGAATTCATGAGCCATTGAATCGGGTCCCAGTGGCTGAATGGTATACGAGCTTGCCTTGTAACCGGAAGGTCCTGGGTTCGAATCCCAGTGGGTGCGTACTGCCGATGATTCCCAAACTAGGATGAAACAGCAGCTGTCCAGTACTCCCTGGTTTTCAATGGTTCTCTAACTGATATCAGTCCGTGATCAACTCGTAAAATAATAATCATGAAAAATCACCATTCGAGCATTGATAGACAGAAGATCTGTAGTTCAGTGAAGAGTCTCTTTTCGGCGGTGAATTGATTTTCATAGCTGTACAATCGCAAATATATATGGTTGTTTTGTATGTGTGTATGTACATTAAATTTGCCAAACGAAAATACAATTAGTAAGTTCAGATGAATTGGATTTGGATATAAGAGGGTAGTAATAAAAGTGATGAGTTGTCACAAACGACTGTTAAATATCACCTACGTAATAACGTGAACAGAGACTGATGAAAGAGTTGTTCTCACTGTGTACATGGAGACAAAATAAAATAAGGAATTATGTAAGAGTTTCAAGTAGCTAGAAAAAAAACAAGCAAATAAACAAAAGTTAAGTCAAATCAACAGAGTTGTTAACAAGATAGCAGAAATGGCTGAATAATTTTCTTTTGTATGCAGAGTTCTGGTTCATCTGACTGGATGACTAGGACTTCTGCAATGCAAGGAAGACGGTAGGGCATTGTCTTCGGCAGGTTTTTCTTCATTGTGTAGACTGCTTTGAAGCAGGAGGCGTTTGTTCAGATAGAATGACCAGTGGTGACGAGATGTTCGATTATCGCACTCCTTATACGACCACTACTTCTTTTCTGAAGCCAAGCTGTGTAGTGTTCTTTAACCCTTTTTGACAGCATGCCTGTCAAACGACTGATGTACCTAGCACCACAGTAACAGGTGAACTGACATATACACATAGAAGTGGTCAGATGCGACATCTTGCCCTTTGAGAATAGTGTTCTCCAATCGTCCGCTGATCTGCAGAAGCGGTGTGTGTGTGTTCAAATCTGCAATGGAATCCAGGCACTCTGGAGTTTAAGACATTCCTTACTAACAAAGTACCAAATAGCTTTAAATGTTCATCATGTAAGAAGAGATGTGAATTGAATTTTAATATTTGATCTCATGGCCTTCTCTGATAGTATACTGTTCATCTAAGTTGGAAAATCTAACGTTATTGTATTACCTAACCATTACATAAGAGAATGAACCTCACTTTTATGGTAATAACGAAAAAATATATAAATGAATAGGTATCAGACACTTTGTCTAAGAGATGCGTAGAGACATTGAATGGTTGTCAGCAAATGTATCTTAATTATACTCTGAATGTTCCCTTATACTTTTTAGTAGTCCTTTTGAGGTTTAGACCAGGCATTTATCAGTTTAACTCTTTGAATCACTCACATAAGAGGAGAAAACAATGAACTTATCACTTCATCGAACTTCTGAACCAACCATCACCTGCAACTCGTCCAGAAATACCACCAACAGAAGGCATATAACTGCCAGCAGACATCAATCCTTAGAAAAACAAGAAGTCTTGAATGTAATTAAGCCACTTAAGGCCAGCCAGGAAGGCCGGATAGGATTCCCCCTGAAGTACTGAAAGCAGATCCAGAGACCAAAGCAAGTATACTTATAACACTACTGCAAACAGTTAGGAAGGAAGAAAAGGTACCTACTGATCGGGAGAAAGGCTAGCTACCTTGCCAAACTACCAAATGAGAGTGATTTAAGGTATTGCAAAAATCCATACAGAATCAAGCAAAATACTAATTCACGTCAACCTGGAGATAATAAAAGATGTAACAGGTACAGAACTCCCGCCTCCGGAATAAGCGGGATTCATGGAAAGCAAATCATGGTAGGAAGAATTTGTGTCACCATAGAACAGAGGATAGAATGACAGTCGAAACTCTACCTCAACTTCATCAACTTTGAAAAAGCCTTCGACAATGAACCGTTGATCGAGAAGTAATTTAGAAAGTACTTTAACACAATGGTGTGCAGTTCCCGAATCTTGATCAGCCTCATCCAACAGCTATATGAGAGAGCCACATCTCAGGTGATCCACAACGGAAAAATGAATGAAGCCTCTCAAGTGAGCACAGGAGTAAGATAAAGCTGCCTGCCTTAACTGTAGTGGACTGACCGGATTATGCGTCAGACTGTGAGTTGTGTCTGAGAAGACAGAAATACATTAGGCCTATAAGAAGAAGACTCTAGCTGGTTTGAGATTTGCAGGCGATTTATGTTTGATGTCCTATAAATTTGGTGTTATGATGGCATGGAGGGGAGGACAACTTATTGACAACAGTGGGGCAGCTAAAGAGGAATTGAGAGAATAGGTTAAAATGCAGACATGCTATTTACGCCTTATGTTCCAATCAGAACCCAATTAACATCACGTTAGATGATTTCTCTGCGATTTTAGTATCGTTTTGCCTTCCAATTTTACGCGAAAATAAATACTCTCATGGAATAATCCTTACTGTTTTGTTTTTCTTTTTTTAGTTTACCAACCGTCTCAAAATCCATACGAACTAACTTCAATGATGCTTACCTCGCATATTACGTATCGAATGAACAATTCCAGGTATTTTTCAGGTAAACATTCCAGAATATACGTGAAGACACCATCTCCTGCTTATGCGCATAAAAACAAAACAAAAAGTACTTTCAATTTACACGGACATAGTCATACACTACGAATGGATCAAAAACGCATACTTGTAGTCGATCATCCATCAGCATTAGTTACAGCATCGAAACCAGTGTCTGTTTCAGGATCAATCTATGAAATGTCAAGATCCTCAGCAGATGAATTCCCACTTCCTGGTGTAGATAGACAAGTCAATGAAGATAAAAATAAGAATCCAATATTAAGTTTTGAATATGTAGAGCCGCATACAGTCGATTTACTTGTTGTGGTAACAGAAAGAATGAAAAAACAATATGGTCCAATTATCAAGGATTATTTATTATCCACTATGACAACGGTACGTATGGTTAATGCTTCTTTCCACTATTGTAATTTTTAAGCAGAGAAAGAACGAACACTGCTGCAGAATAACATTGATCCACTTCTATTTCGTTGGTTCTCATCAGCTGCATACCACCTATAATTCCTTAATAAATAAAAGTTAGCGTAGAAGTTAGCATACTTTTGTCTTCACCAAGCATATTATAAGAGTGTTATGGTGAGGTAGAACATCAGGACATCACGACAAGGTAGCTGAAGTGTAAGTACATATACAAACATCTTGTTTGAGAGAAGTTTCTACAAAATTTATTGATAAGTTTGTTGTTAGGGTGGCAACAAAATATGAGTGACTGTTACATAGTTAGATAAGAAAAGATCAAAATTTGGTGTGAAAGAGGTCGAATGAAAAGTCGATGATGTATTATGGTGAGTAGAACTCATAAGGTCAAGAAAAACTACCTCTTATGGTAGTCAAACAGAAGAAACGAGGCGAGGGAGAGGGGTGGCGTTGAAAAGATAAGTTAATGAAGTTAGAAGAAGGGATGAACCACCAGAGTAGTTAGAGTTCAACGATAGATTCTTTTTGGACACATAGGTCAGGTTTCAGCCGTTTATGACAAGAGTATGCTAACTTTTTTGCTGACTTTTACTGATGAAAGATTATAGGCTGCATGCAACTGATGAGGACGAACGAAATAGAAATGGATCCTTGTTATTCTGCACCAGTACTTGTTCTTTATCCGCTGAAATTTATAAAACGGAATTCTTGTATGAAATAGTAACTTTCGGTATAAATCGAATGAACCAGTTGTCCTTTTTTCAAAGCACCCGTAGAGTGTAGCATCAATCTGTGAAAAACCTTTAGTAAATGTTCATCCCCAAACCCACCATGATACATCTAGCTGTTCCATGCTTTATGCATTTTCTTTAGGGTTGGTATGGATATTCTCTGTTACCTGAATAACATCTTTGCTCAGTCAGTACGTACTTCCTTAATCAATGAAACTACTGAGAAGGATTCTCAGGAACAGCTGACCTTAAAAATGCCTCGATAAGCACAATTTTATTATTAAAATGCGTTCTGGCATTTTGATGCCTGCAACGCTAAGAAGCTGTTCATAAACTCTTGTTTTAATATAGTGAATTATTAAAATTAAACAAAGATTGATGAAAATACTGGGATTTTTAATTAAATCCGACTTCAAAATCAATGAGATGCTCACTAGCCACTGGCTCTATTCAGGTAGGTAGATATGTAAGGTTCTAGTGGAAAGTCGTGACCAGTAGGGTGCAGCATGTCGGGTGTGAGGACAAATACTCGCTGCCAATAACATTGGCTAGCGGTTGCGCTATGTCTTGAATTGCCAGAAGTTGGAATTCATGGACTGGGTCCCAGTGGCTTAATGGTATATGAGTATGCTAGCCTTGTGACCAGGAGGTCTTGGGTTCGAACACCGTTAGTGGGTGGGTGCGTGCTGCTGAAGAGTCCCAAACTCTGATGGAGGAAATACCTGTCCAGTACTACCAGCTGGTTTTCCAGTAGTCCTATAACTGATGTCAGCTCATGATGAAGTCCTGTAACCAATCAATCAAATCCCCACTAAACGAATACTTGAAAACCTATTGTTCAAAAAATACCCCGGAAAGAAAATGGGGACGGATCGGACACATGCTGAGAAGACATTTGGATGATATCGCTTGCCAGGCCATCTCTTGAGTGGAACCTGAGTGCAAAATGACGAGTTGGGCGTTGTTCAGGGAGTGATATGGAGGAGAGAGTGTGAGAAGGAGATGAGAGACTATAGGGAATTGTGGAGCCAGCTTAAGGGAACCACAGACAATATGAAAAATAGAAATATGCGATCCATCCAAGACCTTAGGGAACAATAATAAAAAATTTCGTAACTCTGCATATTAGTATTCCCTCAACTCCCACTTTGACGTTATTATTAAAAGTGTACGATAAGACATAACCGTGAGTGTTAATCCATTAAATATGGAAGCGATAATAGAAATTTTTTATTTCATCGACACTGTTCAAATGAAATGAACAACTGAAGAATTCAATCCACTTCATTGTGAACATGTGAATACAAGTTCTGTTCCAGGTATCTATGAAAAAATAAATCCTTATTCACATACCATAAGACAGCAAACAATGAATTCATTTATAATGCAACATAAATTATAACAAGTCGAAAGAAAATAAAAATATGTGTATATATTAGTTCACCTGTTACTGTGGAGCCAGGTACATTGGTGATTCGACGTGCTTCCTATCAAAAAAGGTCAAAGAACACTATACAGCATGGCTGCAGAAAGGAAGTAGTGGCCGTATAAGGAGTGCAGTAAACGAAGACCTCGTCACTACTGGTCACTGCATCCCAACAAACGCCTCCTTCAGAGTAATCTGCAAAGTGAGGGACGACCTACCAAAGACAATACGTTTCTGTCTTCTTTGTATTGCAGAAGTCCTAGAGATTCAGTTAGAAAAACCAGAACTATGCATACTATCATAGTAACGACTCTACTGATTTGAATTAACTTTTCTTTGTTTGCTTGTTTTTTTTCTAGCTACTTGAAGCTCTTACGTAATTCCGTATTTTGTTTTGTTTCCATGTTCACCCTGAGCACAACTCTTTCATCAAACTCTCTTCATGTTATTCCGTAACTCTTCTTTAACAGTTGTTGGTGACAACTCATCACTGTTGTTACTACCCTCTTATATCAACATCGAATCCATCTGAAAGGACTTTTTTGTACTACTTAACTCCACCAAAATAACTAACAAATTGTATTTTCGTTTGACAACATTAATGTCCACACATATACAAAATACCCATATTATATATATTCAAGAATTTGTTTGTAAGGATTAGATTTGTTTTTTTCGAGTTTGTCCACGGATTGACATCAGTTAGAGAACCATTGAAAACCAGACACGGTGAGTACTGGCCAGCTGTTTCATCAGCCTAGTTTGGGAACCATCGGCAGTACGCACCCACCACAGAATCGTTCGAACCCAGGACCTTCCGGTTACAAGGCAAGCTAGCTCGTATACCATTCAGCCACTGGGACCTGACCCCTCAGTGAACAGCCAGCCCATGAATTCTAACTTCTACCAATTCGTGATTAAGCGCGATCACCAACCAATGTCATTGGTGGGACATCCATTCTCACACTTGACCTCACTAGAACTCCAGGAAAATCTGTCCTGTAGCAAGTCACTAGCGGGCATCAGATAATGTGGAACTAGGATGAAACAGCTGTCCAGCACTCCCTGGTTTTCAGTGGTTATCTAAATGATATCAATCTGTGGTCAAACTCGTAAAAACACATAATATATATTTGGAATTGTACAGCTGTGAAAATGAATTTGCCCATAAAATGAGACTCTTTGCTGAACTACTGGTCTACTCTCTATCAAATACAATTTGTTGATAATACGCAAGCGCGTAAAAAATCCACTAAAAATATACAAACGTTTGCTGGTTATCAGAACCCTAATCATTATCACCAAGATAGTTGTGACAAACACTGATATCGTGTATATTTACTTATATATTAAGACACCGAATAGTAAATCACGAAGACTGCTAATTTATGCATCTATATATATACACGTATATTCATGAGTGTAAATGGTCATTACATCATATTGATAATCTGAACGCCTATATAATGCATACGTATACACAGAAATCTAGACAATAAAGCTAATTCTCCTTTGAAACACATACTACTAATATAATCAGATCAGCCTACTTAAAAAATAGATTTTACAAATTTTGAAAGAAATGAGATGTTATTAAACATCCCTTCCTCCTTTTACTTTATCACCTAACTAACCCACTGTTGCCTGAATCCTTTCTGTATACTTTCCTCTTCTACTTTCACCTCTGTCTCTCCCTCTATATTCACAAACCTACATTGATAAACATACACAAAAAGAGACGTGTAAACATGTGTATATGCGATTCAAGATTTGATCTCATTTTATGACAGTGCATTCGTCTTCATCTCTCCCATCCAATAGTGCTAATCACTATCAAGGATAAAGCTAAAAAAATAAACCTCCCTATATTGAGGATTATGTATGTAGTGCAAAAGACAAATTTTCTTGTGAAATAAGGCAAATAATTATCTCCTTTCTTAATGAAATAGCAATAGTAAGAAGTTTTCAATTGTTGTGCATGTTGTTTGAAGTTGAAACATTCAACTTTATTTCTGTTTGTCTGTCTTTAAGCAATAGTTGTTTTAACTATTCATTATTTCTTTGAAAGTATTGAAATCTATGATTGGACACTAGTAACTAGTGCGATGTATCTGGCTAGTCCTTTGTTTGGTGCAGACTCAATTCTTTCAGTCAGCTTTGCAATGCTGCCACCAATTTAGGTAGCTCGCCATCCCGGTGAACATTTATTTGATGACATTAGATGGTTGGAAGCAGTCGGCCACAGGAAGCCTTGCATGGACTTAGATTTCGTGCTAGTTGGCACTCACCAGTCTGCAAGGCGTATCTGCAACTTTGAAGGAACTCATGTCCCTTCTGAGATTCGAATCCGCGTCACCCAGTGAGTGTTGAAGTCAGAGACGTTACCACTGAGCTATTCGGACTCGCGATTGACCTCCTGTAGGACTGCAGTGCAAACCTGACTTATAGAATTCAGTCTGAACTGAAGAAAGGACTAGACATATCGTACTAGTTACTAGTGCCCAGTCAAAGTATCCAATGCAGTTTTACAGGAAGTCAATCGCGAACCCGAATGGCTCAGTGGTAGCATCTCCAACTGCAGTGGTCACTGGGTGACGCGGGTTCGAATCTGTTCAGAAGGTAAATGAGTTCCTTCAAGTTTGCAGATACGCCTTGTTGACTGATGAGTGCCAACTAGCACGAAACCTAGGTCCATGCAAGGCTTCCTGTGGCCGATTGCCTCCAACCATCTAATATCATCAAAGTAATGAAATCTTTCACCTATCTGAAATATGAGTATTACGAGGGCAAGTCAGTCAGTTCCTTCTTTTTCTTCTAATCCTTTCAGTTTTACTTTTGATAATGAGTATCGGATTATACAGCTCATATAACGCTGCATGTTCACTCGAACACATCTAGTTGATCAAGTAAGCTGAATACAGAAGTTAGACACTTAAGGGAAGTAAATGTCGGTATAAGATTTATATCCTTTGTCTCATTTGAAAGGACAGAAACCCACAGAACACTAATATGAACAGAATGAAAGGTTATACTTTCCCCCAAAGTTTCATCACACTACTTTTCAACGTATTGTTTAATAAAACGTCTAAATAAAAGTTGTATTGATTTGGGATTTTGGGATTTTCTTTATCGGTGAGCTGTTCGCTTCTTTATATTTGATTTATCTATTGAAAGAGGAACCTCTCCTTGGTTGGAGCTAATGGATTCTAGTTTGGTCATTTCACGAACACGGAGTATAGATTACATACATATAAACATTTAGAAAGCAATATTCAACGAAGCGACTCTACTCAACGAATTTATTATCAAGCTGTACAATCGTATATATGCATGGTTTTTAAGAAATTATATCCTGTGGGGGAATTAGATCAAAGGTGTGAATACATAATAGTATGAAATGCAATTAAAATATCTGTGATCATAAACATAGTTAAATGTCAAGTGGCAAAACAATTAATGTCATATATAGAATAATACATAAGGTGTATAGATGTTAGAAAAGGGTACATAATTATAGGATTAGTAGGCGAATACAAAATGTTACATAATATGGTGTGAAATTTGATAAGATAGAATTCAATATCGCAAAAACAATTTTCGATTTAGAATGACAAGTGGAACAAGTGGAAACAGTTCAGAGTGAGAATAGTATATAATAATTAATAATAATCGTAGTAATGAGGGAAAAGTACATAGAACAACTAAATTAACAAAATAAATAAATAATGTCTATCCCTCTACGGCCAAGGCAGATAGACTGTACAACTTCTTTTGTACATCTAGTTTTCTTTATTCCTTTACGTTCCCAGTGGAACATAGGGTGGCTTCAAGCTAGAGACTTGAAGTTTCGGTAACAGTGGTGTTTATTTTTACAGGATGGGGTTGCAAGCCTCATGCCCAACCTTCCCTCTTTACCAGTCTTGTTAGTGGCTTAGCGAGATGAAGGAGTGCGTCAGTGGCCGGGAATCGAACCCCGGGCCACATGCGTGGTCGGCGAACATTCTACCGCTGTAGCGCCCACGCACCTTTGTGCATCTATACACATTATAAATTATTCTGTAAATGACATTAATTGTTTTGTTACTTGACATTTAACTATGCTTATGATCACAGATATTTTAAATGCATTTCATACTATTATTATTTCATATATTCACACCTTTGATCTAATTTCCCCAAAGGATATAATTTCTTAAAAACAATGCATATAGACAGCTTGATAATAAATTCGTTGAATAGAGTCGTTTCGTTGAATACTGTTTTCTAAATGCTACAGTGGGAATTATTAAATTATATGAACATTTTCCTCTAGAATTAGAATATGGGTACACTTCGAATAAGAATTAGTATTGACAGAGGACATTACAATCACTGATAAAAAAATCCCCATTAGTACTTTTAAAGATTTATAGAGTTTTGGTAAAAACGATATAAAGAAGTGATGTTCTGTGCTTCCAGTCTGCTAAAAACTGTACACAACATCTGTACGACAACGGCACATGTCAAGTGATCCACAATGGAAAACTCAACGAGGCGTTTAGAGTAAACACAGGAGTCAGACAAGGGTGCTTATTATCACCAATGATATTCCTAATTGTGGTGGACTGGATTATGCGTCAGACAGTGGGAAACGAGAAGACAGGGGTATCCTGGACCGACGTGAAGAACCTAGAAGACCTGGATTTCGGGGATGATTTATGTTTGATGTCACACAAAATCGAAGACCTACAAGCGAAAACCGACAAACTGGTCGAAGAAGCAGGCAGTGAAGACAGGACTCCAGGTGAACATAGACAAGACAGAGGTTATGAAAATAACCAACCAACAACAACAACAGCAGCAACATCCAACGCCAATCACCATCAACGGGATGGATTTGAAAGAGGTTACTTCATTCACCTATCTAGCGAGCATTCTCTCAACTACAGGAGGAACGGACGAGGATGTCAAATCGAGAATCGGGAAGGCGAGAAACACATTCATCAACCTGAAACCAATCTGGAAATCTTCGTCACTCAACATCAACAACAAAATTCGGATTTTCAATACAAACGTCAAGTCAGTCAGTTCTTCTATACGGATCAGAAACTTGGCGGGTCACAGAGAATATTTCCAACAGCTGTCTTCGTTCTATACTGAAGATCAGATGGCCGGAAAGAATCACCAACAAGAAACTATGGGAACAAACAAAACAAGAACCAATCGCCCAACAAATATGCAGGAGAAATTGGAGATGGATTGGACACTCGCTGAGGAGGCCGTTGGGTGACATCGCGCGTCAGGCCAATGCTGGAGTGGAACCCGAAAGGGAAGCGACGAGTGGGATGTCCAAGGGTGACATGGAGGAGATCGTGTGAAGAGGAGCTGAAACAGTATGGACTAACATGGATGCAAGTGAAAAGTACAGCAGAAGACAGAAACAAGTGGAGACGTGCAGCTGAAGCCCTATGTTCCACTAGGAACCCAAGGGAACAATAATAATAATACATCTGTCCTAAGACTTGATTTTTAGAAAAGAACTAGAGGAGACTTAAAGGAACTGTGAAAACGGAATACAAGAGTTACACAAGTTTCCTAATGCAAACACCTTGATTAATACAGGAGACTATTCATCCAAGATGTTTTACTTCTATAAATAAACCTTAATAGGCCATAAGTTCAGGAGGGTGTAGGGGGTTGTGCTTGAGACTGCCCTACTAATTTACTTCAAAACACGATAAGCCAAAGGGTTATACACAAAACAAAACGACCAAACTTTAGAAGTATGAGAAGAAGAAACCTGACACCTCTTCACTATCCGCCCACTTCAGAACAAGTGTTTGAATGCATCTGACTTGGTGAGGCTTTTTCACAATGACAGGTAGAGTGCTCTTATTTTACGATAGTAGTAACTACCATTCATTAGAAATAGTTCCAATACGTTATGATTAGGTATCCAAACATGTCTTCAATCAGTTATACTGGAACTTTGCCAGCTGTCAACCATTTGTTGATTTCAACCTATTTCTTCATTGAAACCATCTAGTAAGGTTGTCATAAGAAGGCTGATATTCAAATATGAAGGCGATAACGCATTTTATTACGTTTCAAACTAGAAGTCTTCAGGGTTTTCGATTACTGTTTCGCTTACGAAAATGAGACACTAAAGAGCTAACTAGATATCATACCTACCAAGGAATTACTTAATAAGGAATTACCACTTTTAAATGTGTGTCGGCGGCACAACGGTTATGCCTTTCACCAACCATGCACATGGTCCAGGGTTCCATCCCCTGCCAACGCACACCTGATATCATCAGTCAGCCTGCAAAATATGGGCTACCGATATCACATACTGAAAATTTCATACCTGTACCAAAAGTACTGTGTGAAATCAAACTATAATCAAAAAAATTTTAAAAAATTAATTATCTCTCTGTTAAATAATTCCCTTCTCGCCAAGTCTCTGTATGACTGCACTCAAAAAGCTTATGCATCTAGAAGTTTTTCAAATTAGAGCCAACTAGGTTCATGTATCTTTTTATCCTGATGAACAAAATCACAGTGACAAAGGGAAATTATTAATAATGGTTTTACTTCCTTTTCAGGTCTCAACTCTATTACGACATCCAAGTTTGAAAACTTCAATTCAGCTAAGCATTGTTGACATTATATTGCTGGACCCTAATTATGCGGTAAGTATATAAAATTTTATATTCTCAACGTGTCTTTTAGTGTGCATTAACCAGTACCTTATAAGCCGAAATTCTTAACCAGAGAAAATTTACAGTTTATTCCTGAAATCTTATATTATTTAAGTGTAAAAATCAAGAAGGTTATAACAGCTCGCTGTGAGAAATACAAGCGCTTTCATGGGTATTTCGCACTGAAGTTTAGGCTAAAACATTTGTAGACGCTATTTGCAAGCCACAGAGAATTTTGAACAATTTATTGGATTTGAGAATACAGCCACGATATTACATACCCACATTTTGATCACTTAGTAAGTACCTTTATTTTTCTACCTCTTTTATAAACAAGCAAGCATAAATTTCACTGTCACATCCACAGAACAGAAGTTCAACAGGAAAAGTGGGTAAAAAGCATAACACAAGGAAGGATGATATGATACAAATGACTACGTAAATTGAATGAAGCCTAAATTGTAAGCTTGAAACCCTGGAATCCATCATCACTATTCCAGCCGATATATTTTCATTTGAAAAAAACAAGCGAACTCACATTTTGATCTGTTGGTTTTGAGGAACTCTGAAGTATTTCTGAAACTAAATATATCCCGAGCAGTTCTCCTGATCTCGGAAAAAACGTTAAGACTTAGAGAACCGTTTGTTTCAGTTGGGCTTTCCATTTAACCGAGAAGTCTGATAAGACAAGGCATAACTGAGTAAATTCAACGTATTATATTCTGCGGAAAGTTAGTCAACCTAGTGGTTTAATCAGGCTGCTAGCGTATGAACAAAGCATACACTCTTATTTCATTCAGTGATCGATTCTAGACCAGCTATGTAGTCAGCAACTTCAAAAGATGCGTTGGTGGCACAGAGATAGGATGCTTGCCGACCACGCAGGTGGTCCGGGGTTCGATCCAAGGCCGACGCAATCATTTACCTCTCTAAGCCAGTAATAAGGCTGATAAAGAGGGAAGGTTGGGCATGAGGTTGTAAGCCCATCCCGTAAAAATAAGCACGACTGCTACAGAAATTTCAGGCCTCTAGCTTGAAGCGCTATGTTCCACTGGGAACGTGAAGGAATGAAAAAATCTTCAAGAGATGACTGCTTTCTTCTCACACAGGTCATCAGTGATTCTAGAGTTAACATACATTTTTTGATCTGATTGGTATTAGATGAAAAGTTGTGATTCCTCTCACCAGTGAGTGTCAAAAAAGCTGATAAAGTTGGATTGTATTCATATGAACGACATTTTGCTGTCGTTGAAGATATTGAAGGCTAATTTATAATCACTCCCCTGATTTTCAACATCTATATGATCCAAAATCATAAGCCTGCGACCACCAAAGTACTTGTCAACTTTGTCTTAAAATAATGAACGAGAATAAAAAGCTTTATCAAGAGTTCAAGATCCTTTACTGTTTCATTAGAATTTTGTTAAATAAACCCTTTAAAAAGGATTTAGTCAACGTTTTTTTTTCTTTGTCTAATAATCTGTACCTTTTTTCAAAATCATAATTTTAGCGTAGACATAATCTTGAAGATTGGTTAAACAGTAAACAGGAACAAGTTATGGCCAGATTCTGTAAATGGGTCAATCGACTAAGACGTCCAAATTTTACTTGGGACTCAGCTATTTTATTAAATGTCGGGTAAGTGGTGTACAGTTTTCAGGGGATACACTTCGATTTTATTTATATTATTTTTAAAAGCTACCGTAAAATGGTTCAATAGTTAGTGTATGAATATTAATCCCCAATAATTTTTTAATATTATTTAGTTATAGCTATGTACTGTTAATATGGATAAAGGAGATTACTAGGGATGTTAAAGCGTATCCCTAAATTTATCATTTTAAGTGAACAAGTCTAGCTAGTTTGTAGCAGTAAATACTCTTTGAAAGTCGTATCTAGGCAACAGGCTTCAGAGTTATACACTTGAAACTACATCTTCGTTTTTTCTTGGTAGGATATGCGGCTAACTGCGTCAGAAATTCTTAGTCTTTACTAATATCCTAGTGCCGGTCAGTCAAACTGGAGAGATTGGGCAATATTCCATATCATCGCCAGGAATTACCTGTGCTGCACTGTCAAATGTAATGAAAAAACGAATATTGTTTGCATGCAAATATTCTGATTGGACACTAGTTAGTAACTAGTGTAGTGTGTCTAGTCCTTTGTTTTTTGGTGCAGACTGAATTCTGTCAGTCAAGTTCGCAATGTGGCCACCAGTCTAGTTGGTTCGCAATCACCGTGCACTTTGAGTTGTTGATATTAGATGGTTTAAGGCAATCAACAGGAAGCCTTGGACCTAGGTTTCGTGCTTGTCTGCACTCCGTAGCAAGGTATATCTGTGACTTTGAAGGAACTCATGTTTCTTCTGGGATTCGAACCCACGTCACCCAGTGTTGCAGTTGGAGACGTTACAACCCAGCTGTTGGGGCTCACGGCTGACTTTCTGCCTCCAGCCATCTAATATCAATAATTCAAAGTGCACTAAGATTGCGAGAATAGTTGTCACGCTGCACACCTAACTGATAGAATTCAGTATGCACTAAAAAAAAGAACTACACACATTTTAATAGATACTAACTAGTGTCCAGTCAAAGTGTCCAATACAGTCCTACAGGAGGTCAAATGAAAGCCTGAATAGCTCAGTGTTAACGTCTCTGACTTCAGCAATAGGTGACGCCAGTTTGGATCTCAGAATGGACATGAGTTTCTTCAGGGCTGCAGGCACGCCTTGATGACAAGTGATAACTAGCACCAACTAATAGGCTTCTTTCCGATTACCTGAAACCACCTAAGATGCAAATATTTGCTGATGAAAATCAAGAACTAGTCTGTCGAATCGAAACTATTTTCATAAGAATTTATAAGAGAAATACAAATCGTAATGGAAAAGGCAATTGCATAATAGTTATTGGGCGACTGGAAGCCACTTCACTGTTTCTATAGAATTAAAACATTCATATATTCTATTTTAGATTCACAATAACGCCGAAATTTAGACGTTTAAGTTATTCGGTGGAGATATTCGCAGTCTCCTCTCAGATAAAACAGTGCAACAGCTGATTCTGACAAAAATAAAACACGCAGACGAAGTCAATCAAAATGCCCAAATACAGAACTCCCCTAAGCTTAAAATGACATCATCCTGAAAGACATTTGAGATAAATTTCAGCTAGCATGCTTCATGCAGCACTTCAGGATTATGCACTGCGATACGACAAACTGACAGTTTTAAAATTTAATAAAGATAAGTGGAGATGGTTATTGAAACTCTAATTATTGCGTTGTCATAATTTTTGTCTAACGAGGTGAAATTTATGTACAGGTGGATGTTTTACAGAAATTTTATTACCAAAACAAAAGAAAGCCTTCCGAAACCTCGATCTATTAAAATGAATTTTGTCAACTGCATATTAAATGATGTCTAAGTTGAAATGAACTGTCGTCAAGATTTGACAGAATAGTTGTAAAATATTTGGGCACCGAGTGAGAAGTAGACATTTGTAAAAAATTATATTTGTAAAATCTCAGCGAGATTGAAATGAGTAATTCCAACGTTTCGTTCGGCAACCTGGTCCGAACTTCTTCAGGGAAATTAATCGAAATTAACATAACATAGGTTTATATATAAAAAGGAACATCACTTGATTTTGAGAATTTGTCCAATCATGAGTCATTCGAAAAGTACCAACAAGTATAATAAACAAAATTTTATGAGCTGTGATCAAAATTTGACCTCGGACTTACAAATAAAATTCTTGATACTAACAGTTTGAACGGACATGAAGGCGTGATGTTAGCTGATGCATAGGAAATCCTTATTAATAAATAAAAATGGATATGCATCACTAATTATTAATACTTGGTCAAAATTCTCGACTGTCCATATCTTCTTATGGAAACGTTAAGAAATGTTTTACAACTGTTTACCCACACACACATACACACTCTGTTTAAAGTGTTTAACAAAGGTAGACCAATATTTGTAAGTCCGAGGTCAAATTTTGATCACAGCTCATAAAATTTTGTTTATTATGCTTGTTGGTACTTTTCGAATGACTCATGATTGGACAAATTCTCAAAAACAAGTGATGTTCCTTTTCATATATAGTTTACAGTTTACAATTTATTTAGGATTTGTTACACACAGGAGGTCCAATCTCGCCTTGAATGAATCAACGGGTGGCGCTGATACGACGTGTTCCGGTAGGGAGTTCCAATGGTTCACAATTCGATGCGAAAAACAGATCTCAAAACGCAGACGATTCGACCGTGGTTTTTGAACCTTGAGGTGATGTCCTCGCAATTGGTTGGTGCTAGAAGGAAGAAATAAATTAGATAAATTTGCTCCAAAATCATTTCTTAGGATACGGTATGCTAGTATTAGGTCACCCCTAAGTCGTCTGTATGACAGTGGAAATAAATCCAGTCGACTTAACCTCTCTTCATATGAGAGGGTTGAGAAACCCTTTATTAGCTTAGTTCCTACTCTTTGCACCCTTTCTAATAAGTCTATTTCGTATTTGAAACACGGGCTCGCTGCCTGAATCCCATATTCCAAATGAGGTCTGATATAAGTCGGATATAATATACGAAATATTTCAGCGTCAAAATTCGCAAAAGCTTTGCGTATGGCCCATAATATTCGAAAACCCTTAGTGGCTGCAGCTCTACAGTTTGTTGCTGTTTTCAAGTCATGCTTCACAACCACTCCCAAGTCCTTGTACTCAGTGACCACTGGGAGAGTAATGCCATTCATTGAGTAATTGTGCACGTGACTATGAGATACATGCATAACTACACTCTTGCTTAAGTTAATCTCCAAGGCCCAGTGCTTACACCAATCACTTAACAAGTTTAAATCTTCCTGCAAAGCAAGCTGATCACTGTCATCGTGTAAAGCCCTCCATATCTTGATGTCATCAGCAAACAGTAAGCAGGATGACCTAACTACCGATGGAATCTTATTAACATAAATCAGGAAAAGAAGTGGGCCTAGAATTGTACCCTGAGGAACGCCACTCTTAACCGATTCCCATGTTGATAAAACCCCGTTAACTCGTACTCTTTGTCTTCTGTCCTTTAGAAAGTCTTGAATCCATTCGGCAACCACTTTATTGATTCCCATACTACCTAACTTTACTAGAAGACCTGAATGAGAAACCTTGTCAAACGCCTTGCTAAGGTCGATGAATATGGCATCCACCGGTATATTAGCATCAGCTGAGCTTGCCCAACTTTCTCTGGCCAAAAGAAGGTTGGTCAAGCAAGAATGACCTGCTCTAAAACCATGCTGTTCCACAGCGAAAAGTTTGTTCCCTTCAATGAACTGAATGATAGCATCACGAATTATTGTTTCTAGTAGTTTAACAACAATACTGGTCAAACTAACAGGACGATAGTTCTGAACTAAGTTTCTAGATCCGGTTTTGAAGACCGGACTAATGATGGCATCTTTCCAGTCTCTTGGACATTTAGACTGGTCCAGAGACATATTGAAGATTACCGACAATGGCTCGGCTATGTTTTCAGCCAATGCTGTTAATATACGTGGGTGGAGTTCATCAGGGCCACTGGACTTACCAGGATTGAGCCTTAGAAGGTACTTTAGGACAGTATCCTTTCCAATGTATAAGGGTGCCATTTTCAAGTTACCTTCTGGAAAAGTTACAAAGCTGGTATCAATATTATCAGAGAATACTTGACTAAAGTGCTTGGACAAAGCCTCAGCCTTAGTCAAGTTATCCCTAGCCATGTTTGTCTGGTCATCTTCAAGCATAAGAGGTGGGATAGCATCACTCTTACGTGTTCTTCTCTTGATATATGAGAAGAGTCTTTTTGGGCAGCCTAGTGAACTTTTAACTAACTGGGTTTCGTAAGCTATCCTTGACTGGTGAATCAAAGTTTTACACTGGTTTCTGGTTTCACAGTATTTCAGCCGGAACTGCTGTAGCCCAGTAGAAACAAAGAGATTCCAGAACCTTTTTCTCCGTCTTAGGAGTGTTATAGCTTGTCTATTTATCCATGGTGGCCCGTTTGTTGGTCTTTTAGGAACCCTCCAGGTAATGAAATCAGTGGTAACCCTCTCAAGTATATTTTTAAATCTATCCCATTCATCTTCAATGGATGAGACAATATTGACTGACCAGTCGGCAGTTGAAGCACACTCCTTTATAGAGACTATGTCAGCATGCCAAAGACTAGGTCGGGATTTGGGTTGAAAACTGACTAAATTGCCAACCCTTAAGTTAAAATCTAACACCCCATGATCACTGTTTGCTAGAGGTGGATGAATAACTAGACCATCCACGTCGTCATTGTCATGAGTAAGCACTAAGTCCAGCAAGGAAGATCCTTGGGTAGAACCGAATCTTGTACTACCTAAGACATGTTGTGTCAGGGCATTTTCCATGGTAGTCAAGAGTAACCGGCTGTCAAACTTATTAGCGGGTCCTGGAGATGTGACAGCTACCCAGTCTATATGAGGTGCATTAAAGTCACCTAGAATAAGACAGCTACTGTGTTTACTCCATTGTTTGAGGTGATCTAAAATAAAGTCATCACACTGACAAAAGGGACTTCTATACAGAACACCAATGAGTAAAGTGCCAGTTGCAAAGCTTACTTCACAGCTAACTACCTCACTTGTCCCACTGTCATGCGCTTCTGATTTCACGGAACGAACATGTAGGGAGTTGTTGATGTACAGAGCAACCCCGCCACCTCTACGACCCTTAACCCTGTCGCTGCGCAAGCAACTAAATCCGCATAGCTCAGGTGTGTCATCTAATCCAGAAACCAGCCATGTTTCAGTAATGGCCACAATACTTGGGCTAAGGTCTTCCACTAATACACCTAGCTCATGAAATTTGTTCCCGATACTACGTATATTAGTGTACACTACCTTCAGGCTTCCTATGCGGTCCGGCTTATCCACACAGGTCTTGGAAGCATACGTTTCCAAGACCTGACTATTTGAAAACCCACCAGTTTAAGGTTAGTCTCACCATTTTTACGTCTTGTTTCTAGCTGGGACAAAGCTTCTTTTAGTTTAAGTCTATCTTCAAGAGATAAATCAGGTCTGACTGAAATTCCTGACCCGGAAAGGTTGTGTACATTAGCCAGTAGATGATTCCGTTCATCAGGAGAACCTAAGACTACTTTAAGCAATCTACGCTGATTAGAACATTCATCATCTCTTTTGCCTATTCTAATCAGCTTTTTAATCGATACTCCAGGGAAATTCGCTGGGAGCATCTTCCTTATAATACTACTCACTAATTTAAGGTCGTGATCGTGCCTTTTTAAGGGATCAGATTCTTTGGACTCTTCTAAATTTCCAACAATTATGTTAGAGTCTAAGGAGAGCTTGTCGTGTTTAGCAGTGGCTACGTCTTTTCTCACCACTATTGATGCAGCCTGACTACAGGTAACAGACGTTTGCTTACCATCAGTATTACTATGTTTCTTCCGATTGCTTATTTTCGTTACCCACTGATCATCTGCCTGCAGTTGCTTCTCAGGGCTGCTGCAGTTTTTGATGGTACAATCGAGATCAGTGTCTGCACCACCTTCATGGTGAACTTCGCTTACAGTGTTCTCTGGTGCTGAGATGCTGTTTGCAGCTTCCGTTCTGTTACCCTTTCGCTTACTAAGACGCTTCGAACGCCTAGTAGGTTTTACTTCCGGGGTAACTGGGATAGTAACCGCCGGTATGGTAACATTCATGATGACACTTGCTGCGTCATCTTCAGACGGGCAGTCTGTGTCACTATTACTCGCCACGCTATCATCAGGAAGTTCCATAGCCTTAGACAGTAGTTCGTGAGTCTCCCTTATCAAAGTCATCTTTGGGGAGCAGCACATTCAGCACATCCAGTTGGATGTTGGAGCAATACAACGTTTGTATGCAGCTGGACGTAATCCAGTACACATCATATGATACCACTTTTTACAGTTATTACACTGTATTCCATCATCTACCAAAAAGTAACACTCCACCCTATTACATTTATGTGGTACTTTTGACATAATGAACTAATGGAACAGCCAAGACAATTTACCTAATATAGACTATATAAATGTTTAAAATAAAAACTTAACAGACAAAAGTCAAGTTAGGGTTTTTTTTAAATGTTCTCGAAGCGAATAACACAACAAAAACAGCAATTTGTCAAATACGTGAAAAAAGCACTCCCTTTTTCAAACAGCGCGCGGTTGTTTGAAATGTTATGTTAATTTCGATTAATTTCCCTGAAGAAGTTCGGACCAGATTGCCGAACGAAACGTTGGAATTACTCATTTCAATCTCGCTGAGACTTTACAAATATAATTTTTTACAGATGTCTAAGTTGGTTTGTATTCACAAATGAATAGTTGCGTTGAACCAATACTGGCTTAAACAGTAATAACTAACACTCAATGTCTCATATGCCCCCAAACATATAAGATAACACTGTGACGTTTGAAACGACGGTTACTGGGTTCACGTCTCAACTGGAATACTTTCACTCAATTGAGATGCACGTATAACCTTAATAGCACGAAATACACGTCCTTGATTCTACTTCTCGTCACTACCAATGGAGATAACAACTGTACATTGACTTTGCGATATTTTTATGCACAAGCTGAATTCAAGGGTAGTTTAGCATACAAAAAGATATTGTTGTGTTCTGCATTAACTAAAAAAATCCACATGTGAATGAACTGTTCTCTACTCCTGCGTTACCGCAGATCATTACTCAAAACTTTGCTAGAAAATGTGTTTGTGGTACCTGAAGATTTAAGTATAAATCTCTCAACTCGAGTAAAAATGATAAAATGGGATATTTTAATGGGATTTTATGAAGTGTTTTATGTGCTTCTTGATGATTTCCTGCAACCTTAAAAAAGTAATAAATGAATAAGCTTTTACAGAATAATATCTAAGATTATGATGTCTGACTTCTGTCATGCATGAAGTAAAATATGGCTAAATATTGATCGAAAAAGGTTATTGAAATATTCCTCCGACTGGAATGGGAATTAACATCAACGTCATTGCTTACAGGGACTTGGTAATGTTAGACTGGAATATTTTTTTATAAATAGATCAACTATTCGTCCGTCATGTTTGCTATTCCGTTAATAGTAACTGTTCATCATAGTTGATTAGTGTTCAGTATTTCTCTTCCTCTTAACCATATTAGATTTAACCATGTAAATGTATCAGAGGTAGTAAATTTAACACGCCTCATGTTTATGTCACACCTTAATAATATATTGAACCTCTAGAGAAAGTTACTGGATATAAAAACAAAACTTGTGCACTGTGACAGCGTATAATTCCATTGTGGGTAAAATTTATTTTGATGAAGTCTCACAGTGTTATACAGTAATATTTACTGATGACCACATTTCGAGCACAATTTATCACTGCTCATATTCACATCAAGTGACTCATACAAATTTGTGACTTCGTTTAAATAACTCCACTATTTCTCATCTCTTGGCTTGATTGGTAGTAATATTTCCCATATCTCTGGTATTATTGAAGAGGCATTCCTATTGCATGTGTTGGGTGTAGACTCGATGAACAAGGATTCTCGCTCTCCATCTACCCAGATTACTTTTTAGAATTTTAACCCTTTCCCACCCTATTGTGTGGTTGTATGTTAATGCATGCAAAGCTGTTGCTGAGCTTTTTTCTAAATTACTTATCTTCGTGGGATCAATCACTCTACCTTTATCTGAATTCTTACATTCTGGCAATCTGACTACTTCCGACCTACTAGTTTGACCCATGTAGTTGACCTAATTCACAGTCATTGCAGGGTATTTTGTAAATTATATTTTGTTTAATTGGGTCCTTTAGCCTACAGAGCTTGTCCTGCCTGAGTGAATTTGTAGGTTTGAGTGCCACTCTAATTCTTGCTCTGTTGAGAATCCTACGTAGGGTCTCAGATGTCTCCTCCTTATATGATATAACTGTAAATGTAAAATAAAAATGATGGTGAAACTAATAATGATAACACAAATAAGAAAGAATATAAGGCGTCTACAGTTTTACCAGAATTCTGAAAAGTAATCTGGGTAGATGGAGAGCGAGAGAGGTTGATCACTGAATCCTTGTTCATCGAGTCTACACCCAACACATGCAATAGGAATGCCTCTTCAATAATACCAGAGATATGGGAAATATTACTACCAATCAAGCCAAGAGATGAGAAATAGTGGAGTTATTTAAACGAAGTCACAAATTTGTATGAGTCACTTGATGTGAATATGAGCAGTGAGAAATTGTGTTCGAAATGTGATCATGAGTAAATATTACTGTATAACAATGTGAGACTTTATCAAAATACATTTTACCCATAATGGAAAGTTACTGGATACTATATTGATATAATTTCATTTTGGTTGGCTCTGTCCTTTAATCTTTGAAGTGGCTCTGATATCCTTTTCCTGAAACATTAGAAGAAATGAAAACAAATAACCGTAACTTGCGTTTACATATTCATCAACCTTGTTTTAGTAGAATAAGTAACTTCAGCAAGTACGTCATTCTCAGGATCGTGTTCCGTATTCACAGCTTATATAATTTTCCACCACCTCGGTAATGTTTAATTATCCAAATCACTCGAAATGGATGGCTTCTTTACCTCATCATGCTGTGGCTAAACATCACTAATGTTATAACTGATATTCTTGTGTGTAGCAGTCGTTCTACCTCGTCCACATTTGCTATATAAACTATCATATTTCAACAAGGTCTTGAGAAATTCAGATGACTGATGCCTTCTGAATGTTTTAAAACAAAATTAAAAATTAATAGCTTTCTTTTGAACAGTGTTTGCATAATGAACAGAATTTTCAGAGAAGTATATTGAATGATATTTTCTCTTCTTCCAAGATCTTCAAATAAGATATTAATTGACAGTAGATCGTGTGACACAGTTTTATCTGAACTGAAGTGCAAACAAGTCGATCAAAAGTTCAAGAGTACATTTTGTGAACCAAGGACACAAACCATGAACAGTTAACGCATGTACTGGGATAAGGTGATATCGAGGATAATGCTTTTTCTCATGTTTAGTAAACACGCGCAACCGCAGGTCCTAAGTCTTTTAAATATTCGCCAACGTAAAGAACACTGTTAGGGGTTCTATTTTACAAAATTTCAACAAACTGAATAGGAGGAAATTATTATTATTGTTTCCTGTAGTTCCTAGAGCAACATAGGGCTTCAGCCGCATGTCCTTATTGCGTTCGGTTCTCTGCCAACACTTTCGCCTGGTTCCACATCTGCCTACGTGCTTTCATCTCCTCTTCACATGACATCCTCCATGTCACCCCCGCACTGACGAATATCTGGCCACTTCACATTCAGATTCCACTAGACCCATGGCTTGGAGTGTGACGTCACTCATTTAATGGTTTGTTTTTTCAAAGTATGACCAATCCAATCCACTTTCATTTCTTCCTGCATACTTGTTGCACAATAAGTTCCTGCTGGGTTTTTTTCGCTTCCAGAGATCCATCCCTGTTGCTGATTTTGTCTGGCCGGCCATCTGATCTTGAGTAGTATGAAGTGAAGACAGCTGTTGATGAAGGTTTGTTCGACGTGCCCTTCGTGAGGTGACTCAAAGTTTCTGATCCGTATAGTAGTAGTGACTTTACATTTAGGTTGAAAATCCGTATCTTATTTTACATGCTGAGTACTGTTGATCTCCTAGACACAGACTTGAGAGAAATGAAAGCTTGCCTTGCTTTCCCGATCCTCACTGCTCTGATATCTCCGCCAGTTCCGTACGCCTGCAGCTGAAACGATGCTTCCCAGGTACGTCGTTAGGTAAAGGAGGTTGCTTCTTTCAATATATTGATGGAGGTTCTTGGTAGCTGAAGTTTTAGACAGGCAACCAGTGTTCCAACTAGTACGCTAAACTACCTGAATGTTCACAGAGTCTTTGTTTGAATGAAAATCCTGTCTCATGTTGCTGCTTTCTTGTCATTAGTTAATAACACTTTAGTAGGTAGCATAAAGCATAGAAATATAGCAGAATAGAACACGAATTTTTACATATAAAAACAAACCTTTCGATAGCTTTTCAACAATTGTAACTTTGAACCTTTTTTATATTTCAGGCATTTCAAATCAACTGCACTGGGTAAGTCAGGTTGGGATGATTTTCATAGGAAAGAACATAATTTACTTTCAGTTATACATGATATTCATCAAAGAAATATTTGTATTAATTACGGCGTTTCGTGCTCCCCATATTAATTTAATTATAAGATATATCACACAATGATAAAACAGTATTATTAACTGGATGACGTTTCGAACACAATTTATCGTTCATAATCATATCAGTTATAATCACACAACTTGGAAACTTTAGATCTCTAGTTTCCCTTATTCTTTCTTATTTGTCCTTGAGGTGGTAGAATTTTCCAGAAAGAATAAAGAAAACTATAAAAGAAAATTTTCGAAGTTGAGTGATTATAATTGATATGATTATTAAGAACACAATATTCAGAGAAGAGACTCTTTTCAACAAATTTATTATCAAGCAGTACAGTTATATATATACCGTTTCCAAGAAATTATATACTGTGACAGAATTGAATCATAGTTATGAATACATTAAATAATAGCAGCATGAAATGCAATTAGAATATTTATTTAGGTGCAACCTACTTCGAACCCCGGTGGCTGCGTACTGATGAAGAGTCCCAAAACTAGGACAAAACGGCAGTCCAGTACTCCCAGCTGGTTTTCAATGCTTGTCCAACTGATGTCAGCTCATGATGAAATCCCCCAACCAATCAAACAAAGTCCCTACAAAACCAATACTTAAAATATTTTGACTGAAAACAGCAGTAATGATCAACGGCGAATAAAGCATCGATACCTTCTTTTATATTGGCTGCTCCATTTCACAAGGAATGTATGCAAGGTTTCTAACCGGTCTCATAAATCCATAATGCCCTGCCAGAATGAACTCAGATGCCCGGCTACGCTATAGATCATTTCGAAATGACCAGCAAGTACCAGTGGTTATTACTGGTGCTTCAGGCCAACATTTATCAATAGACATTCATGCTTATTAGACAAAATATCGTGATGAAAGTTTACGGCTGAATTTTTATGACGAGTCCCGAATAGGACGAAATGCGCATCCTGGATTCCTCTACTAGTCACCATCCATCAATTAACGTCCAGAGTATCTCGATTTATTTATACACCTTGGAACAAAGTAAATAACTGAGCTTTTCGTTTTTCCCTCGTAAGTCTTTACAAACTTTAATAAATTATTGCTTTTCTCTAAATTCAAACAGGAGTAGCACATTATCGATCAATGTGTAATCCAGAAAGTTCTTGTCTAGCAGTGCTTGATCGTGGATTTGGAACAGGACATATCATAGCACATGAACTAGGCCATCAGTAAGTATTATTAATTACTTTTACAGTAGTGTACTGCACCTATATGAAAAAAATATCTGATAACTTTTTACCATGTTTAATTCATATGACTTGCATATTCATTAATTTTAAAAAAAAATTAGGAAACAGAGTTCCTACAATTATTAATTGTGGAGTGTTGTACACTACTTTCTAGATAAAATACTTTCAGGAGGAATCCATCAGTTGGAAGCTTTAGTTCCAATTTTCAGCTTTGTAGACACTCAGCAAAATGGTAGGTCTTTAAATTTTGAGGAGATTTAAATTTGAATATGTAAATTCCGAAGAACATTCCCCAGTGACTCACTTCTTACATCACGGCACGAATGTCTGTCTCCAGAATGGTCTAGAATGTTCTTTGTTGTGAAATAATTTCCGTCAGTGGTTACAGTGTAAGCATGAGCAAAGAAATTTTTCCAGTGGTGGAGAAAAACAGTATAACAGTATATACCGTGTAGAGTTTATCATTCTGTTTTCACTCTGTAATTGTCACCTGAAAACTATTTAAACCGATAAAGATTAAAAGACCCTATGAATGGTAAATCGTCTGAGGCACAGCTATTCCACAAGCAGCTTTTGTCCCAGCATGTCACATGTGAAGTTACTTCATTGGAGGATAAAGATGAATGGATGCATCAAATTCAAATTCAAAGTATTGATGCAACTGAGTGTATTTTAAATTTAGGCCACTTTTAATATTGATCTGTTCCGAAAGCTAACTTGAAGCAAGTAGCCTCCTGACAAATTATATGAGTGGATAATAATTCAATCCTCTGAAACTAGTTCGGCAGCATCTATGGTTTATCTGTAGAATATTCACTAACTAATCACGTTATCCAGGGCTCGATCCCCACTCGACGCACCTCTTAACATCATTTAGACAGTAGTAATCCTCGTAGGGAGGGAAGGTTGGTGTGAAGGCAGCAAGCTCACCTTGCAAATAACAACCCTGTTACTGGAACTTTATAGCTATAGGTTGAAGCCATTCAGAACACAAAGGATTTAAAAAAACAGATCAATAAAGTTTATCATAGGTGATGGCAGTCTAACTACGTGACAGATCTTAACTCAGTGAGTGGCTTTAATCCTCTTTTTATACCTAATGATAGCGTCCACATCGCATATACTACCTAATTGGGGGGACTCTTAAGTGCATCATGTTTTGGGTGTAGGCTAGTGGAAACCACCAAGTGACGAAAAAAGTTTCAGTCTGTAGATCATTAATTTCTCACACATTCTGATACTATTTAACACTAGGATACATGCCACAGGCAACCTTTCCCTGAAAAATACAGAGAAGGAACAAATATTATCGCCTTTGGTAAAATAACCCTTATAAATATTAGTGTGAACCACGAAAGGTAAAGGAAAATACATTTATAACTACTAATGTAAAGGCAGAAGACAAGAGACTTCTTAAAGGAATATTTATTTGAAGTTTGGTATCTCTATATAACGCACACACATGTAGACATTCCATTATGGATAAGATTTTATTTTGATAAATCACACAGTGTTATACAGTAATATTAACTGATATAGATAATAGATAGACTTTAACTCATCTCATCCGTTATCTGTTAAGGCAGGCCTAGTTAAGTGTCTAGCAAAACGAGCAGTAACACTAAGTAGTACAAGAACAGACCTAAATAATGAAATGAAACAGATAGAAGAAGCGTTGATGTTAAATAACTATCCTATAAAATTCAATAGGAAGATCGAAAAAGGACAAAAGCAAATTAAAAATGATGGTGAAACTAGTAATGATAACATAAATAAGAGAGAATATAAGTCATCTACTGTTATACCATATAAGGAAGGGATATCTGAGGTCCTACATAGGATTCTTAATAATGCAGGAATTAGAGTAACATTCAAACCTACAAACTCACTCAGGTAGGACAAGCTCTGTAGTTAGATTAAAGGATCCTGTAGGCTGATTCAATTAAACAAAATAATATAATTTACAATATACCTTGCAATGAATGTGAGGTCAACTATATAGGTCAAACTAGTAGATCGGGGGTAGTCAGATTGTCAGAACATAAGAATTTAGCCAAGGTAAGAATGGTTGACCCCGAGAAGATAAGTAATTTAGAAAAAAGCACTGCATGCATCAACACACAACCACACAATAGGGTGGGAGAGGGTTAAAATTCTAAAAAGTAATCTAGGTAGGTGGAGAGAGAGGTTGATTACTGAATCCTGGTTCATTGAATCTACACGCAACACTTGCAACAGAAATGACTCAATGCATATACCAGAGATATGGAAGAAATTATCATCACCAGTCGAGTCAGAGGAGGATGATAAATAATCTTAATATTCTATTTCAATTCAAGGACATCACAACATTCTAACAAGTTACTTATTGTGACTATAAAAACACTCGTTTCATTTCCCATCTGATTGTATTTGATCAATAAAACTCATATTATTATTTCTGAATGCACACTATCGTATATTGGTTTTTATTTAAATATCTAGTCAATTCCACACATGTATATAAATGAAGGAAAGAAATTGTGTGAGTAACTTGATATGATTATGAGCAATAATTTGTGCTCGAAACGTGGTCATCAGTTAATATTACTGTATAACACCACTGTGTGATTTATCAAAATAAAATCTTATCCATAATAGAGTTATACTCTATCACAGTGCCCAGGTTTTAAACTTATATCAATGTACACATTATCTGCAAGTCGTCATGTCGTGTTTTGCTACTTCTGCTCTTTCTATTGTGTTCATTTGTCTTCTTTTCGTATCATTCATGTTTTGCTACAAAGAGGAATCATTTTCTCTCTCTCTCTTTGACGTCATTTCTATCTCTCCCCTATTTGATATTCTATGCCGATGAACGTCTCTTTATAAACTACTGATAAATCTTACCAGTAGTGGATGACACACTTATTAGGATTTGCTTATTGTTAGACGGATTTTGAAAATGAGCATACTACTAAGAGCGACTAGAAGCTAGAATATAGCCACATATTTGATAAGTATTGCCAGATTTTTAGGAATTATTAGACCTAGATTATTTCCTTCTTCAAGCAAATCGAAGAATTTTCTGAAATACCATTCCTCAAGTTTCTTCGCTAAATTGACTTCCTTCATAGTAAAACATAATCTTTTCAAATTCCAGCGACAAAGTTACAAAAGGAGGAGATATGAAACTTCATTCAACATTACCTCGTTAAGATAAAAGCTCAATTACTTTGAAAATAAAGGTAATAGTTGAAAGGCTGGCAGATTTCTGTACTTTGTTCAATATCACCTACATCACTAATTTTTAATTGCTAGGAAAACGCATTCCTATGGGGTTAGTTATAATGAATTTTAAAACAACAACTCCCAACAGATGTATACAGAAGTTTTCAACCTAAATAAATGATTATATTCTAAAAGACATTTGAACTTTGAACTTCTAGACTGAACTATCCTGAAATGTCTCTCTGTAAATTTTGCTTAGAGTGCTCATCAACAGTTTGTAACTTTACACCCTAATTAATTTTCAAATCGTGGAAACTACCCATCGACACATTAATTTTTTAAAATTTTGATTATAGCTTGAAACCACACAGTATTTTTGGTACAAGCATGGAATTTTCAGCATGTGATATCAGTAGCCAGAATTTCGCCGGCCGACCATTGATATCAGGTGTGCGTCAGCAGAGGATCGAACCCTGGACCATATGCATGGTTGGCGAGAGTCTCAACCTCTATGCCACCGACGCCCACATTACTGGGAAAAGAACAAGAAGTTCAGCAAAGAGACGTCTTTTCGGCGATTTCATTCTCAAAAGCATCTGTACAATCGCATTTATATACATTAGTTTACATGGATACAATTATTATTTATTTAATTCCACATAGTAACGAAGGTGATAATAATTTTCAGCTTGATGTGAAAGTTTGAAGGTACGAATATAAGGGGCTTAGAGACAAGATTACATAGGAGTAGAAAACAGTTACAACGTTTGCAAAATTATTATTTGATAACTAGAGAAATAATTTTAAAGGCGAATAAAAGGTGATAATTATTTTTAACTTGATATGAATTACAAGAGGCACAGACGCAAAAGAATTACACAGGATTAGAATATAATTATAAAATAGTTATTCTAAATGGATTACAAATGTGATCAGGAGGAGCATGGAAACAAACTTAAAATAAATGATTTTATAGCTGAATTGAATGAAGACAAAGAGAGAAAAATACGAACACAGGGATCAAAATAAAAAACTGAAGGCTAGGAGAACATACGGGTAGCTTAAAGGGCTGGACTAGTTTCTTTTGAACACACAGCTCCGGATGTCCGATGCATATGGAGAGAGATTTTGCAGTACAAAGAAGTAGGAAACACAATGCCTTTGGTAGATTTTTGTTTACCTGTGTAGACGACTCTGAATGATGAGTCATTTGAGATGTTGTGACAGGTACTGATGAGGTGTTCAGTTATGGCGCCTCTAATTGAACCAGTGCCTCCTCTTTGCAGCCATGT
This sequence comes from Trichobilharzia szidati, assembly GCA_944472155.2. Taxonomy (NCBI): domain Eukaryota; kingdom Metazoa; phylum Platyhelminthes; class Trematoda; order Strigeidida; family Schistosomatidae; genus Trichobilharzia; species Trichobilharzia szidati. The sequence continues at coordinate 48,448,540 of OX235273.1, forward strand.
TGGATGATGTTCTCTAACACGTTTCGATAAAACCCGCATAGAAAGACCTATGTACCTAGCTCCACAAGAGCAGGTGAACTGATATATGCACATTGAAGTAGTCATATGTGGAAGTTTGTCCTTTCCGTTACTCCGAGGTAGTGGGAGACTGGAGAATATCACTCTTAGATTCTCCTTTTAAGGATATCTGCTACTAGGTCTCCCCTGAATTCCAGATTCAAATGAAGTGTTTTCTTTGGCACTGAAGTGTATTCTTCTCTTTTTGGCTTCGGTTTCATGTTCTTCTCCACGAAACGTGGTGGGTATCCATTTTGAAGCCGGAGGATTTTGATAAATAGGAGCCGTTCATCCAGACAATCGTTGCTGCAAATCCTTCTGGTACGGTGGACTAGCGAGATGATGAGAGCTCTTTTACGGCTGACAGATATCGAACTGTAGAAGTTTGTCAGTTGGCCATTCCATGTTAGTGTTTTATGGATAGATCTTTTCAGAGTTCCATTATCGCTTCTTGTCAATTCGACGTCCAGAAATGAAATCTTTGATTTATTTTCAACTTCAATTGTGAATTTAATCGAAGGATGGCAGTTATTAATCTCCTGTAAGGTACAATTTAAATCGGAATCATCCTGACAAACTATGAAAGTATCATCGGCATATCTCTTGTACAGCAGCAATTTGTCCATTGTTGATTTTAAGATGCCATTTTCCAGCCTAGCCATGAAGCAGTCTGCCAAAAGTGGGCCAAAGGAAAAGCCCTTAACAATCCCGTCCTTCTGTTTGTAGATGACGTCGTTGAATGCGAATTGTACGTTGAGTGCGCACCTTAATAACAACTCCTTCAAATATGAGGTTGGTATTCCGATACTCAGATTTTTGTCATTCATTTTACTTTTTTCTTTATCTTATTTTTTTAGATTGGGTGCTAAACACGATTTTGAGTTAAACTCAGATTGTGGATTAGAAGAAAGAAATCGAAACGTGGAAACACCATGGAGTAGTACACATGAATTGAAGTTGGGCACTTATCCATATCATCAAGCTGGAGACGGCTGGGATTATAGAGAGAGTTACTGGAATCCAGATGTTCATCAATACGAATTTATTAAAAGAGATACAATAATGTCTGGTACATTGTACTTCGACAACTTCCCGCTAAGATGGTCCGCGTGTAGTCGTCAGGCGATACATACATTCATAGAGTAAGTCAATCCGTCTGTTATAGCAAAGACAAATTAATCACCTTGACTTGAAGTGTAGATCACTTTTCAAACATATACATATTAAAACAATTGGTTCCTTTGATAAATTTGAATAAGGCATTAAGAAGACAAATTTCGCTAGATAATATCATTTCGTAGTTTCTTTACAACCGCTTTACAACTAGAATGTTTGACAATAATAAAATAAAATTCATGACAATTACTCAGTTAAATAAAAAACACAAAAGTACATACTAATGACCAATCATATTTAGATAGGTCATGTTGTCCATGGTAGGCGAAGATTGAAGTCCATTGTTTTTTGTACACACATCATTTAGGCTGTATGTGATTAATCCAAAGTGCTTTCATCACCTTCAGTAAGTGACCTTGAATTAGAGTTATGTGAAATAATTGTGAAACAGTCATTAATTAATATTGATTTTGTGACCTGACATTAATAAGTGTTTTGCAATGGATGATGCTGGATTTCTATTCAGATTAATCGCGTTGGGATTTTCTATATGATTTAGTAGCCATTTTGGAACATGTTCTTTTCGACCACCACATTGAAACATTCTGTTGGTTCTACCTATATGGGTGTCACCACAACTGCAGGTGAACTTGTAGATACAGTTTGAAGTAGAGTCCACAGAATTTCGTCCTTTAATCGTAGGTACAGGGATCGAGAATCTTCAAGATGTGAGGAAAGCGTTGCGGCGTAGAATGTGCGTTTGATGGCTGACCGAAGTCTTTGAACTGTCAACTGCATAATGTGGTCGCCCTTGAATGGTAGGTTAATAAATATAACTTTGTTTGGTAGAGATGCTGTCTTTTCGAGATGTTTTTTATTTGACTGAGTAATTGTCATGAACTTTATTTTATTATTGTGAACCAAGCATGTTAGTTGTAAAGCGGTTGTAAAGAAACTACGAAATGATATCATCTTGCGAAGTTTGTCTTCTTAGTGCCTTATTCAAATATATATATGTAAATTTCAACCGAAAGGTTTGGGTATTCAAATGCCAATTTTTATGTGTCTTTGTAAAGTTTTAAAAATAATAACAGCTGTTTCGTGAAAATCTAGGGATAATTTTTCAGCGAATGCATAAAGTACAATAATTCTATTCCACAGATCCTAGAAACTATAGATTATTCAGTGGGTGGAATAATCTTCCAAAAGGTGTCTTCCTGTTGTCATCATGTGAAAACAAACTCTTGGGAAAGTATTGATCAACTTTCTTTATCTACGTATTCATTTTATGCCTTTTGACAAAAGTGGAACAGGTGGTAGTCGTATCGGTGAATCTATTAACACCAGACAACTTTGTATTGCAAGTCAAGACCAACATACTGCAATGTGTTATATACAATAAAATAAACGATACAGTCAGAAGTAGATCCTGTTAAATTCACATGAAAGTATCCACAGAAAATTCATATTTTATAAAACTTAAGATCATTGGTAAGTGTTAAATTTCAAGAGTATATTTATCAACGAGGTCGCCTTGTAACAAACATGTCCTGGGTTTGAACCCCTGAGGTGGGTACGTACTTCTGAAGAGTCCAAAACTAGGCTGAAAAAACAGCTGTCCAGTACCCCCAGCTGGTTTTTCAATGTTTCAGCTCATGGTGGAATCCACCAACTAATTTAAAAATATCATATCTTACAATATTTTCTATAGTTTGGTCTGTAAGGGTTAGTCATGTTTTTACGAGTTTGACCATGGGTCGATTGTATTCAGTTAGAGAACCATTGAAAATCAGCACTGGAGTACTGGACAGCTGTTTCATGTGCCTAGTTTGGGAATCATCGGAAGTACTCATTGGGATTCGGACCCAGGACCTCCCGGTTACAAGGTAAGCTCGTATACAATTCAGCCACTGGGACCCGATTCAATGGCTCATGAATTCTAACTTCTACCAATTCATGATTTAGTGCGACCACAACCATTGTCGTTGGTGGGACATCCATCCAGACACGTGACATCTTATTGGACCTCACTGGTCACGACTTCTCACTAGAACTCCAGGAAATTCCATCCTGTAGGAAGTCACTAGCGATCATCAGATGAATTTTCTATAGTTTGGTTTGTAAGGGTTAGTCATGTTTTTACAATAATTGATTTTGGATATCTAATGTGTGGTAACGCAATGAAATGATTTCCCTACTTATTGTAACTTCACCCAGTGTTATATCACCACCAACAAGCATTACATGTTAATTAGTCTAATTGGAATCACTAAAAATGATGAAAAAATGAATATATGCCCACAGTACACATACATTACGCGAAGATAACCATAAATATGACCTTGTATGCACCAAATGAAAAGTTTTTATTTTCAAGATAACTTAGGGAAAACAATTTTCTTCGTCGACGAAACCATCCTCACAGGCTGTACAGCTGTATTTATATTTACCAAAAATGTGTAGTAGTCTATTACTGAGTAAAGGGGCGTGTGACATAACTTATATAATTACTCAGAAGTGGCTTTAGAAGTGAAAAATAAAAGTTGTAAATTAGGTGGTACTCAACGGCACAAAGTTAGAAATTTGATAAGATTAAAATTGTTATTGAGTGAGAATAAAAGTAGTTGAGTTTCCTGCATCTGACTTGCAAATAGTTTTTGCCAGCCGAAGTATGATTAGACAATGCGTCAAGGATAGATTACGCTTATGCCCACATCCATGTGCATTTACTCTTTTACCTACTCTTGTGGAGCTGATTATATTGGACGTTGTAAGCGTAATCTCCGAAAACGTGTAGCTGAACACTATCCGGTTTGGTTAATGAAAGGCGAACGTAGAACTGCGAAGTCATCTATTTGTGATCGCCTGTTAGAGTTTGGTCATTCAGTCCCACGTGACTCATCCTTCAGGGTTATCTACATGGCAAAATCGTTTTCTTCACTTATGCATAGCCGAAGCTATAGCTATACATGAAGAAAAACCTAAATTATGTGTTCAAAAACGTTTTGTCAAACACCCTTCTTTAATGTTCTTTCTAGTTTTTATTTTACCACTTGAATTCTTTCCATTTCACTTCACATCTTCATTCTTATCGTAATCGTACTCCTAATTTTAAAATTTTTAGACAACAACTGACATTTTTTTTAAATATTTGATATCAATTTACTTATAAAACAACCTTTAATAATTTTGTAATTTATCCACTTCAACTCTAACCCTTATAACATTTTAATTATCGTTATTCTTATCACATATATATATTGCATGGAGGAATTTATCATGAGCTGAAATCATTTAGAGAACCATTGGAAAACCAGCTGGGAGTACTGGACAGCTGTTTCGTCCCAGTTTGGGACTCTTCAGCAGTACGATCCCACCGGGATTCGAACCCAGGACCTTCTGGTTACAAGGCGAGCTCGTAGACCATTGAGTCACTGGGACCCGATCCAATGGTCCTTGAATTATAACTTCTGCCAATTCACGACCAATACTTGAAAACACATATATATGTATATTGAATGAGCAATTATTTAGTGCCACTTAATAAACTTTTCTGTAATGTAAATACGACTGTACAGCTTGAGAATGAAGTCGTTGAAAAGAAATTTCTCCGCTGAACAAAAACACTGAGTGTCAATTTAACAAGTATGATGAGAGTGTGAAAATGTACAACAGTAACATATGAGTGATAATAGTGAATTAATCATCAACTTAAAAGCAAACTAAAAGTCAAGTTGAAAATTGAAAAAAGAAAAAAATTAAAATTTTTTACAGGAAATGCCCAGAGGAGGTTAAGACTAAGATAGAATAAGAGACTGGACAAACATCTTCTGTATGCAAAGTTCGGCGTTGTATTGACGAATCGCCAGCACCTCCACTATGCACAAAAGCCGAAACGTGACGCTCTTTGCACCATTTGGCCTCACCTTGTAGATGATCTTGAAAGACGACTCTAGTGGAGCTACGTGGCTCGAGTTCACCAAGTGCTCGAGAGGTACTTGAGGTGCTGTTGAGTACCAAGTAATTTACAACTTTTATTTTTCATTTCTAAAGCCACTTCTGATTAATTATATCAATTATGTCACCACCACCCCCAGTTTACTCAATAATGGACTACTATACATTTTTGGTAAATACAAATACGACTGTACGGCAGCCTGTGAAGTTGATTTCGTCGACAAAGAAAATTTTCTTCGCTGAATTTGTCTTCTATTTTCTTCCTAACTAAGAGGATACAAACAATTGTTTTCATCAAATTTTTTCATTTATACAGTAGTGAATGGATAATCTTACATTCATAAGTTTATGACAAATCAGAGATTTTTAATGAAAACGGTATTCTGTTGGGTGGAAACAAGTGCAAACGGACAGAAGGACGCTATGGTCGATACTGTATACTGAGTAGTAGGTAAAACAAGAAGATAAGGAAAGTAAATTTCCAGAATAAATCAAACCAGTACAAACCGGTTCATCAACTTCACTTTCATCCTACATGAGGATCAGGAACTTATGATATAACTTATCATTTGTGTATTCCAAACGGGTTGGTTATTAATGTGGTCAATTGGAATCTACACAGATGTCAAACAGTCTGACAAATATTGATAATTCAGGATGTTACAGTGTTGAAAAAGTCTGATAAATCTTAACTGAAGTCAGAAAGACAATAATGATTACGACAGTGGCAGAATCGCCTTTACATATTCAGGGTGAACTGTTAATGAACTTCTATCCTTCCTCGTGTAGTGGGATACAAACATAACTGTTTTGGGAAAATCAACCCCAATACGAGACAGTCTGTACTCTGCAAAGTTTTTTTTATTCACTGTGAAAAAAAATCGTTATAAAACCTTAGATTTATAAATGTACATTGATGATTAATAAAATTATTTATTTTACCACTACTGTACAGTCCGTGCATCATAAGCGAAGTGGTACTCTTTGGATTGTTTCAGAATGATTTAAAATAACTTCATATATCTCTGAATTCATCTTCATCAACATGTAAATTACTTAAGGCTATCAAGTGACATCAAGCACTAGACTGGCCTTAGAGTGAAACTGGAATAGGAAACGGTGAGTCTAATGTCCGAGAGTGATACAGAGGAGATAATGTGTGTAGGAAATGATAGCTTATGATCAGTCTTTAAGCCAGTTGACAAGGTCTGTCTTGAACACAGTGCAATGGAGATTTGTTGCTGAGGCTTTATTTTCTACTCGGAACCCAGGGAACTATTGTTACATATGTGCAGAAGGTATAAAACTGGGTTGACGACTGATCATATGCCCTTGGTTCTTCTGAAGCCTGCACAATTCGATTAAAGAAGCCGCATCTCTGTATACGAAAAGAAGCAGCACTTGCTTTAAATCTTCCTTCGTAGTTGACTTTTTATTTTACCCTTACAATTTTCCTTCCCTTTCCCCTTCTCCTTACGATGTTCTTTCCTTTATCATTATTATTTTATATAACATACTGTTGGTTTTCTTAAGATATGTACTAATCAAAATTCATAGCTGAGTATTAATCTTGGTGAGGAATTTTCAAACACATTATCTCGTTGGTATCACTCTCGGACATCAAACTCACCGTTTACTATTGACATTTCACCCTTTGTACCAGTCTCGTGCTTGATTTCACTTGATGGCCTTCTCAACGTATGTCCCATCGGTGACTGTTGGAAATAATCTCGTGATGCGCTAAGTCGATGAAACATATAGAAGAACTGACTTAACATGAGTGTTGAAAAACTGCAGCTTATTTCCTAAGCTAAGTGCAGAAGACTTCCAAACTGATATTCGATCAATAATGCTCTTTCTTCTCTCTTCAATTCGAAGTCTCCACTTACATTTCCGTTGTGCATTACTTGACAACTGGCATTATCATATAGCCTTTACATGAGGCTTATAAATTTTAGAGGCAATCCTTAGTGTTGAAGCAGTTTCTATATTACTTCACAATTCAGTCTATTGAAAGCCTATTCACAGTCGATGAAGTTGAGATAGAAAGTTCACTACAATTCTATTTCCAGCTCCATTAGGATGAGTAGCGTTGGAATTCGCTCCACTGATGATTCCCTTTTCTTGAATTCAGCTTGTTCCGCGCAGATTTTTACATTCAAAGCATCTTTCAATCTCTCTAGCATGATGCAACTTGATATTTTGTTTGGAGAGGACAGCAGCATTGTTCCGTATCAGTTTTTGCAAAGGCTGAAGTTGCCGTTCTTTGATATTTTGATAGGATACGCCCTCTCCCAGCAATTGGGTGCTATTCCTTCCTAAAAAATCCAAAAGTAAAGGATCAGTGCCTCCAGTGAGGTCTCTGGATCCATTTTCAGTGCTTCTGAGGGATTCTGTCTAGACCTGCTGTCTTCCCAGCATCGGTAGCTTTATGGCATTCAAGACTTCTGCTCCTGTCTGAGAACACTTGCTCACTGACAGTTCTTTGTCTGCTACCGATATATCTGCACCAGTTATAGGTGGTGGGCAATTCGACAGACTTTTAAAGTAATAATCCCACCTTTCCTTTGTCTTCTCATTGGTAACTTGGTTCCCTTGACCATCTTTTCTTCCTAGATTGAGACTTAGTTATCTGATGTAATGTTCTGAATTCTCTTTCACCTGCGATCTGTTCTGCTTCAATCGAAGAATTGTCTTTTGTGGATTGAACCCATCTTCTTCTTTTGTCTTTTCACTGCTATGTCTTTCGAATCGCTATCCTTCTCTCCTCTTTTAGCTTTCCCGTGTCCATAGAAGGTACCATTTTGTTTTGTCTCTTCTTTCTTTCTAAGACATCTATACAAGTTTTAATTCAACATCACTTTCAAGGAGTTTCAGTGTTCCTCTATTCCAGTTCCCTCCATGATGTTACATAATGTCTTCAGTTTTTTCTGATGGCCGAAGTGAATGTGTCCTTTGTATTATATTATTCACTTACTAGCTTTTATACTAGAATTGTGGTCTATTTCTGGCTTCTTTGAAGGCTTTCAGCTTGACTATGAAGATTCTTAGCACTATAGTTCCTGACTTTTGTAGTATATAACTCTATATTACATAAGTTTACCTGATACAATATCCATTAGTAAAATAGTAATGCGTAGATGTAATCTCAGGCAGAATTAATCCCTTATAATCATTTCACTGGATTCCCACAACTTTTTTAACTTGCTTTCCTTAATTCTACTCAATCCTGTTATTAAGCCTGTGTTGCTACGTATTATATAAGGTAAGATTGTTTGTTTTTACTGGTTGATCACGGATTGATATCAGTTAGAGAACCATTGAAAACCAGCTACAGGGACTACTGGACAGCTGTTTCATCCTTGTTTGGGAATTATCGGTAGTACGCACACACTGCCAGAGTTCGAATCCAAGACTTTCGGTTACAAAGCAAGATCGCATACCATTCAGCAACCACTGGGACCCGATTCAATGGTCAGCATATAAATAACAACTTCTACCACCGATCATTATGATCGGTGGAACACCCATGCTTGATTTTAGTCCTCACTACTTCCAATAATTGTCTGAATAGATCTTGACTAACCCTAAGAAATAAGCTACCTCCTCAAAACTAGTCAAGCGGAACAGATGAGGATATCAAAGCAAGGGTCGGGAAAGCAAGACAAGGTTCCATTTCTCTCAAGGCTGGGTGGAATTCAACAGCACTCAGCTTGAAAAATAAGATCCGGATCTTCAACTCAAATGTGAATCCAGTGCTGGTTTCTTTAACGGACCAGAGACTTGGCGCAGCGTCACGAAGGGCGCTCTGAACAAACTACACACCTTCATAAACAACTGTCTGCACTCAATACTCCGTTCAAGATCAGATGGCCGGCCGGCAAAAGCTACCTCCGGGAACGAACCAACCAGGAACCAATTGTGCAACAAATATGCAGAAAGAAATGAAGGTGGATTGACCATACTCTGTGAAAACCATCAAGTGGCATCACGCTCCAGGCTCTCGAGTGGGACTTGAATAGGAAGGGGCGATGAAAGCATGTGGGCAGACGTGTAGCCAGGTGAAAACGTTGACAGAGAACCGAACGCGCGATGGAGACGTGCAACTGAAGCCCTATGTTCCTCTAGGGAAACTAAAGGAAACACTAATAAATAATGATAATCGAAATTGGTTAATGCATGCTGCTTATAAGCATGTAGGATAGTCACAACTAAAAAGAAAACAGCACAAGGCTTTTATGCGAATAATATTCAGCCCTTCTACTCAATTAGGTAGTATATTACTACTATAGGGAATTTCCATTCACAGATAATCATTAAATTATCAATTGAATCTTGGTGACATAATAAACAGATTATCTCCTTCCATTTGACAAATAAATTATCCTTTCGAAAGAAACCTCTTCACTTTACCTTTCTAAATCGTTTAGTAATTACTAATAGAATTAACTGTACATTAGTTATAAATATAAATACACTAATGCAATTGATGTGCCTGTATATACAACTGATTAAATATACAAGTAATAATAGTAATAATAATTACTTAATAGTTATATATATAATTAATAGAATACTTCGATATATATATTTATATAGAAAGCATATCAGAGATTTCAAGGATACAGTAAACAAAACTGTAATTAATTCACTAAGGAAAAAAATGATTATTATCGTGAAATTACTCCTCCCTTTCCCTAGCTCCTTCCACTCTCAATGAAGAAATGCATTCCAGGCCCAAATAAAACCGTACTTATCTTATTAAGAAAAAAGAAAGTAAATGGATAGAAGTGGAGTGTACATTTCACTCGCGTCTTCTAGCTCATTTACCAATCACTTCATAACACATACTGAACATAAATCAGTTCAGAATTAATCCTTTTTCTTCTTACGAAAATCTCTTTTCTATTTTTTCGTTCTTGTTTTTGCATATACTTAATGCTTTATGACTTATATCTATTACTTCACTTTGTTTTTTCCTTATTTTCTCTTTCCTTCATCTTTAACTTATGACTTCTGTTTTCATTTTGCCTCTTTTATCAATGTGAAATAACCAGGTCAAATGCAGCAAATTGTCTAAGACGCCCAAATACCGAAACAGTGTTATATTCTGCAGAAAAACTGGCCAGTCAATATGTTGAAAATCGTCCAGGACGAGTATTCTCATTGAATCGACAGTGTGAATTTGTATTGAAAATTAAAGGAACCCAGTTCTGTGGTCAAATGGTAAGTCTCAATTATGGAGATGTATACATACATGCATATATATCTGTGTTCTGTCGAATTTACTGAGTATTTGATTACCATTTTTTTTGTATTTTTACCCATGTTAGATATCAATAACTTGACTTCTTAGAACAATTCAAATAAAGAGTATTAATTTTGGTCTTCATGAATACAATTTGACACTGAATATATCCGGTTAAGTGCTTTTTTGATAGTATTATGCGACAAAATAAAACGAAACCATATGTATTAAGGATAAAACTTGAGCAATATGGTAGGATTTTCAATAAAGCAGGGATTAGTGAGGCATTCAAACCTACAAACTCACTCAGGTAGGACAAGCTCTGTAGGTAGGTTAAAGGACCCTATAGGTTGACCCAATTAAACAAAATGATATAATTTACAAAATACCTTACAATGACTGTGATTGAGGTCAACTACATAAGTCACACTAGTAAGTCCGCGGTAGTCAGATTATCAGAACATAAGAATTTAGCTAAGGTTAGAATGATTGATCCCACGAAGATAAGTAATTTAGAAAAAAACTCAGCAATTGCATTGTATGCATTAACACACAATCACACAATTGGGTGGGTGGGACAGAGTCGAAATTCTAAGAAGTAATATAAGTAGGTAGAGAGAGAGAGATTGATTACTGAATCCTGGTTCATCCGGTCTACACCCGACATATGCAATCTAAGTGACCCAAAGCAAATACCAGAGATATGGAAGATATCACTGCCAGTCAAATCAGAGGATGATAAGTAATGTTAAAATGTATTCGATTTGCATTCTAACATTCTAACAAGTTACTTATTTTGACTATAAAAACACTCGTCTTATTTCTTATTGTCTTGTATTTGATTGATAACACTCATATTACTATTTCTGAATGTACTTTATCTCGTATTGATTTTACTCAAATGTCTAATCAATTCCCCTCATGTATATGAATGAAGCAAGAAAGTTTTGCGAGTAGTTCCATGATATGATTGTAAGCAGTAATAATTTATGCTCGAAACGTGGTCATCATGAAATAATACTGTATAACACTGTGTGATTTTTTAGAAAATTAAAATTTTATCCATAATGGAAAACAAAACTTGTTTGTATTTTTTTCTTCCATTCTCTTCCAATAATAATGAGGTTCAAACAGTCGATATATAGATTCATAAACACACTTGATGGGGACCGATTTTCTCTAGTCAAACTGTTTAGCATTATAAATTATTTTATTTAATCCCAGCGTGTTAGGAAAATCAAAACAAGATTTTTCTGAACGTTTCGCTGTGTGAGCCACAGCTTCTTCAGCAGATTTATTCGGATTTTTATTAATTATCAAAATATATTTCAATGTGACTCGGCGCTCAAATTATTCCAGGAAGTTCGTAATACCTACGGCCTGGAAACCGATAAACTGTTTAGCAGTTTGCAGTGTACACCGACAGAGAGGTATAATTTTCACCGTAGTTTTCTTCGGAAACAAAATTATTCACATCATAGTATGTGACTTACTTGATACCATGAGTAGTAATCGAGAAACTGAGCATGTTTGCAAAAGCCTATTATTATTGTTTCCTTCAATTCCTAGAGGAATATAGGGCTTCAGCCATGTGTCTCCACTGCGTTCGGTTCTCTGCCAACGTTTTCACCTGGCTCCAAGCCTGCCCACGCGCTTTCATCTCCTCTTCACATCACTTCCTCTATGTCACCTCACACTCTCACTGACGACCAACTAGCAGCTTCTCGTTTGGGTTCCACTCGAGCTATGGCCTGTCGTGTGACATCACTTGATGGTTTTCTCAGAGCATGAACAATCCACTTCCACTTCTTTCTGCAAATTTGTTGCGCCATTGGTTCCTGGTTGGTTCGCTCCCAGAGATCTCTGTTGCTGATCTTTTCTGGTCATCTGATCTTGAGTATTGAGCGAAGACAACTGCTGGTGAAGATCTGTAGTTTGTTTGAGATGCTCTTTATGACGCGCCAAGTCTCTGATCCGTATAGTAGCACTGACTTCACATTGGAGTTGAAAAGTCAGATCTTATTTCTGATTCTGAGTGTTGTTGACCTCCACACAGACTTGAGAGTTATGAAAGTTTGTTTTGCTTTTCCGATTCTTGCTTTGATATTCTCATCAGTTCCGTCCACCTGTAGTTGAAACGATGCATAAAACTATGTTTTACAAAATGATTGAGAGGTGTAGTTAAACATCACTCATATCAACTAGTAGTGCTCACTAGCTAGAGGGAGGTGATCTAAACACCAGGTGGCTATTTCGCTCTTTTGCAGCCATGCTTATTAGCAGTGTACTCGGTTTGACTCAGCTGACCATCAGGTGGCGAGCTGACAAGCACTACTGGTTGATATGAGTAGAATATAATCTCTCATCACATTCAATCAGCAGAGTATGGTTTTAAGCAATAATCGATCTTCCTATTCCTCTTGTATATCAAAGCAAGACTTGTATCTTAAATACCGCCCTTCTACATTATGTTCGACAATTGTTTTTATGCACCTGTTTTCGCTGGATCAGCCCAACGGAGAAAACCGTTGCCACAAAATTTCCCAAGTGATACAGAGCTTTATTTGAGACTCGATTCAAACATACAAAATTACTTGTAGGCAAAAGTCTTCAACCAAAACCTTTGCATTCTAGTCGTCTCAATGAATTAAAACATTGACAAACTGCCGGCTGAGAACTCCCAACTCTAAAGAAAGTCTATTTCTCAATGAAAGTGTTTTCAACAGTAAGTGGCAACATCAAGTGCTAGATTCACCGTCAGTTTCATGAAGTATATATGATTTATTCCATTTTCAGTAAAGTTTGTAGATGAGACGATTAAAAACAGTTAATCATGCTTGAAACCCCATCTTTGAGCTACTGTCCAGAAAAATCTATCTAACATAGAATTATATTCAAACGCATTGTCCACATTCATTCCTTATATATATTTGGTTACTGTTTTTCGCAATTTTCTGTTAAGAAGCAAGCAAAATTCAATTACCACGGACTTACAGTATTTGTGATTTTTGATGTATGTAGAATTCATGTAGTTTAATTGTACTATGTCAGTATTTGCAAACTCAGTTTAATTTTCTTTCCAAAATAAGCTAACAGTGTTTTAATATCATAATAAGTGACAGGAAGCTAATGATTGCTTGGAGGATTTAATCATGAACTGACATCGGTAACAGAACCATTGGAAAACCAACTGGGAGTACTGGTCAGCTGTTTCGTCAGCCTAATTTTGGACTCTTCAGTAGTACACACTCACCAACATGGTTTGAATCCATGACCTTCTGGTTACAATGCGAGCTCACAGAATATTAAGCCACTAAGACCCGATTCAACGACATAGTGCGACCGCTAGACAGTGTCTTCTTCGATGAGTGACTGCCTCACCTTCGATTGCTGTTCACTACTGGTTACGGCTTCCCACTAGAACCCCAGGTTAACTGCGTGATTGGGGCCAGTCGCTAGTGAGCGTCAGATTAATTTTCAAGTACTGGTTTTTGTAATGAATTTTGTTTGATTGAGTGGAGGATTTCATTATAAGCTGACATTAAAGGAGACATTTGCTAGCGGTCGCACTATGTCGTGAATTGGCAGAAGTTGGAATTCATGGGCTGGCCATTGGATCTGGTTCCAGTGGCTTAATGGTTTACGAGGTCGGCTTGTAACCAGAAGGTCCTGGATTCAAAACCTGTTGGTGAGTGCGTATCGATGAAGAGTCCCAAACTAGGCTTAAGAAACAGCTGTACAATACCCCAAGTTGGTTTTACAATGGTTCTGTAACCGGTGTCAGCTCATGATGAAATCATCCAACCAATCAAACAATAATCCCTACAAAACTAACACTTGAGAAAGCTAATGACACAAAATATTTAACATCATTACGTTCTCACTGATGTTCTTATCTTTCTGTAAGCGAGATTTTGGTTTAGTGAATCCGCATTTGTGACTTCTATTCACTAGTGTATATTAATATGAAACAACTTGCCAAGTTTCCTTTCATTTTTGAAATAACAATAATAGTATTTTTACGAGTTGATCACGGATTGATATCAGTTAGAGAACCATTGAAAACCAGAGAGTACTGGACAGCTGCTGTTGCATCCTATTTTGGGAATCATCGGCAGTACGCACCCACTGGGATACGAACCCAGGACCTTCCGGTTACAAGGCGAGCTCGTATACCATTTAGCCACTGAGACCCGATTCAATGGCTCATGAATTCTAGTCCAGTACTCCCTGGTTTTCAATGGTTCTCTAACTGATACCAATCCGTGATCAACTCGTAAAAACATAACTAACCCTTACAAACCAAACTATAGACAATAATAATTAACAATAAATAAATGACTTTATTTTGAAAAATATGTTTACACAGTGTACAGAGTTATCAGCGTAATTTATTGCATAATATCTTCTCGTTGTTCAGCGTCTTCAAGTAAAATAGCAGTCTGTGGTATGTCGTGTGATTCTGTGACAACAGAAGACAAGGGCCAGGCAACAGATCATTTATTAAGGAAAATCAACACATATTTATAGATTTTAATGCACATTATTGTAGATTATTGTTAGTAGAAAATACAGTCTTTTGATTGGTTGTTTCTCACAGAAAGTTAACCTTGCATATCTTTGTGGCTGTGTCAGATCATCCATAAGCTAACTGTGTCCGCCTACGCAAAGCCTTTGTTCTCATTTTCTCACCACCAATATTGGGGACATAAACATTGACGTCAATCACTGTCTACCAGCCAGCTCTCACCACAATGCAATGCTTCCAGACCAGAAGCACACAGACTAATCTCTCACGATATCTCTCCTTCATCTCTGCGAAATATGCACCTGTAGTTTGAAGGCCAATTGAAAATGTGCGTGGTGAGTACATTTCACAACTCAACGAGATAACTGGATAGTTAAGACAAGAAGAATTAGAGATAATATGATGATGCACTGTGTTGGGTGGAAATTCATGTAGTCCAGTTATTGAAGCAGACATTCATGGTTGGGGTAAGACTACACTTTAGATATTATGCTGCTTAACCATATATACATTGGTATGACTTTTCATTGAAATCAGAATATCTTGAGGTCTATTTTCAGAATATGAACTCATCAGTTATTCTGAAGAAAGCGTAACAGAATTACAGATCAGTTGTATATTCCAGGACAAGTGGTTTTTCGAGAAATTTTTAAAGAAATAATTTAGAACGACCTACTGTTAGTTGGAAAGTTAGTAAAAGTGAGAGTAAATCAGCTTAAGAAACATACTTTCTAAATTAACTTCATTTTAATGATTTTGAAATACACGCCACATGTATCGTACTATCTTGTTTATCATTATGCGTTACGTGCGTTGCTATAGCAACTTAAGGTGTCAATAGTATATCTCTGTTTTACTTGGCTCTCTGTCATTCTTCTTACCCTGAAATTACTTGACCAGCTTTTTATTTGAATGTAATCAAAACGGAGATTTTTTTATAACTGTTTTAATGAACTTTCTTGGTGTATTGAAGATCTGAAATTATGTGTGTATAGTTATGCATATATATGTGTAATCGTTTCATATTTTCTTACATCTTCTTCTTGTCACAGTTACCTGTTTGCCGTCAACTTTACTGTCAAGACAGTGAGCATAAGTCTTGTTTGCCTGTGGAAGCAGCTTGGGCTGAAGGAACACCATGTGGAAATAATAAGGTGGGTCATTTTGTTCTCTTCTATTACAGTCAAAATGTAGTTTATGTGATGTTTATGATAATTCAAAACAAAAACTGATATATTTTAAGAAAGCTTTATCTTGCGATTTATAGTATAGTAAAACTTTTATCAATTTTCATGAACCAGCTCGTTTTTTCAGACAGACGTTAGCTTACTAAGTAAGGCAGGCCTAGTTTTATAGATAATAAATATAAAGATTAGGTACAAGGCTTCCTGCCGATTGCCTCTAAGTGTCTAATATCATCAAACCAATGTGTTCCGTGATGGCGATCTACCTAGAATGGTGGACACATTGCAGACCTAACTAATAGAATTCAGTGTGCACCAAAGAAAGAATTAGACGTACACACATCACACTAGTTACTTGTGTCCAATCAAAGTATTCACTGAAGTCATATAGGATGTCAGTCACGAGCTCGAATAGCCCAGTGGTAACATCTCTGACCTCAGAAGTAGGTCACGTGGGTTCGAATCTCAGAAGGGACATAGGTGTCGTGAAATGGCAAAAGTTAGAATTCATGGGCCTGTCATCGGATCGGGTCCTAGCGCCTTAATGGTCAACGAACTCGCTAGCCTTGTAACCGGAAGGTCCTGAGTTTGAACCCCGTTGGGTACGTACTGATGAAGAGTCCCAAACTAGGATGAAACAGTTGTCCAGTACTCCCAGCTGGTTTTCCAAGTGTTATCTAACTGTTGTCAGCTCATGATGAAATCCTCCAGCCAATATACATATATATATATATCTTCCTGCGACTAGTGAACTGCATTCAAATGTTTTGATTCTAATCACAGGGTAATTTTTCATTTCTGCTCTAATAACCAGATTCTAATGGTAGAAACTATCTTATGAAACATGGCAACTTCATATCGACTAACCCCAGATGAACATTTTATGCATTTTACATTTTGAGACTGAATAAATTTACCTTGTTACGCTGAAAATTCTGTAATATGTATTAAAATATTCAAGAATTAGTTTGTAGGGATTATGTTGGTTGCAGGCTAGAACACAGAGTGATATCAGTTAGAGAACCATTGAAAAACCTGGGAGTACTGGACAACTGTTTCCTCCTAATTTGGAACTCGTCATCAGTACGCAACCACTTCCAGAGTTCAAACCCAGTACCCTGCAGTTACGAGGCAAGCTCGTAAACCAATAAGCCACTGGAAACCAATTCAATGGCCGATGAATTCTAACTTCTACAAATTCATGATTTTAGCGTGACTACCGACCACCAATGTCATCGGTGGGACATCCATCCTCACGCGTGACATCTGGATGAACCGCACTGGTCAAGACTTCTCATTAGAACTCAGTCAAGGAAACTCCATCCTGTAGCAAGTCACCAGCGAGCATCAGATTAATTTTCTATAGTTTGGTTTGTAATGATTTCGTTTGTTTCAATTTAGACTATGGATGAAACAGCCGCCCAGTACTCCCTGATCCTCAACGGTTCTCTAACGGATATCAATCCGTGGTTTTACCTGAAGTAAATAGAATCTCTACGAACTAATTCTTTACATAGTCAACTTGCTTCGGATTCAGAGTTATCCCTAGTTTCAAACTGTACTAAATTGAATGGATTTGTTCATTTGTTCAAAAATTTTAGAACTTAATTTCATTCATAGAACAGAAATCCTAATTATTGTTTTCCACTCTCCCATTAAATATTTCGTAATCGTGACAAATGATGTGCGGATATGGTTTTTGGGGTTTTCCTAAAACTGGCCTGCTTTAATCAAATCATATCGATGAGGGGAAGGATTCTTCAAAAAACTGAATGATTTGATTTTATCTACAGTCAATTCAGTGCTTTATGTTTTCTGCATATTATCACTTTTTCTTTTTTATCTCTAGTGGTGTATCCAAGGTGAGTGTATATCTACTAACGAAAATCCAACGCCAATACATGGAGGTTGGGGTGAATGGGGTTCATGGTCAGCGTGTTCACGTAGTTGTGGCGGAGGAGTACAATATTCTGAAAGAGAATGTAATAATCCAGAGTAAGTAGGAAATATTATATGTGTGATACTTATTTCTCAGGTATAAATCAGGTTGATAAAAAAAATCAAAACTCGTTGTGCGAAAATACGTCTTATTAATTGCATACATACGCGTAGATGAGGATAGAAATGACCTCGAAACATTTTCTATCTCAATCTGCCTCTTATTTTTCATGTTATGATTTTATGAACATAGGTATTCATCACCATATTTATATTTCTTCCAATCCCCTGCAGTCTCCTTCAGCTGGCTCCCCATAGACTCTCATCTCCTTCTCACACGATCGCCTTAATGTTACCCTCAAATCTATAGCCAACTCGTCGTTTCCATTTCGTGTTTCACTCGAGTGATGGTAGGGCGCGCATTATTCCTTAATGGGCTGAGTGGCTGTTCGATCTGTCTTCACTTTCATAGGAATTTTTATTCAGCAATAGGTTCTTGATTGGTCTGTTATCGAAGTTTCTTGTTGCTAATTCATTCCGACTGGCCTCCTGGTCTTCATTATGAAGCCAACGAAGGTGGCTGCTGTTAA
Source organism: Trichobilharzia szidati (assembly GCA_944472155.2). Classification (NCBI taxonomy): domain Eukaryota; kingdom Metazoa; phylum Platyhelminthes; class Trematoda; order Strigeidida; family Schistosomatidae; genus Trichobilharzia; species Trichobilharzia szidati. The sequence continues at coordinate 48,467,158 of OX235273.1, forward strand.
AAGTCTTCAGTGGCCTGTTCTAAATTCTTTTCGTAAAGCGTCGAGTTTCTGACCCATTTAGAAGAGACGACTGACTTAACATCGGTGTTGAAAGTTTGAATCTTGCCCTTTATGCTGACTGCAGGAGATTTCTGAATTGATTACAGATTGATAAACGCCTATCTTTCCTTCCCCACTCTGCTATTGACGTTCTCATCTGACAAGTTGACTGCGGTTGAAAGGATACTGCTTGGATAAGTGAAGGAAGTAATCTCTTTCAAGTTTTCCTCGTTGACAGTAATTGGTACTCATTGTTACTGTTGGCTGGTTATCTTTATCACCTCCGTCGTCTCTTTGTCCACTGTTTCTTCTGCCAACTTATTGATTTCCGCCTGTGTATATTCGAGTTTGTGTGACATTAAACATAAATTGTCCACAAGGTCCAGATCTCCTAGAGTTTCCTAATTGGTAAAAGAGAAAGGAAAATGCAGCATCCCGAATTAGCTACAGATCAAGCTAAATCGTAATACGCTTCCATATTTCCTCATCCTATACTGCCTTCAGCATGGCATTTAGTCATTAACTTGATTTGCTGTTTTCCCAGAATCCCTTCACGCTTCACCGGCACGATTAAAATCAACAGTGACATCCGTCTGAGAATCTTTACTGGCTAAATAATACTAGTTGTTACAAACTCCCGCTTATCGATAAATACGAATAGTAAGATAGCATGGGACTGTTATTCGACTCGATTGTTGAAGGCGAAGTCATTGTGAAGGTTGAATGATTTGTTAGTATTTTCAAAAGTATAGGTACTGAGCAAAAAATACTCTTTTCGATAACCCCTTCATCGAATCAATAATAAAATATCAATGGATTACAGTTCAGTAGCATCAACATAACAATAAACTGAATGTCAGAAAAATCAGGAAAGGTAACAGTACAAATTCATGAATTTTTAGTCTCTACTGAAAACCAGGACAGTAGTAGTGGCTAGAATTGGTTCTTTTGCACTCAAAGCACTGGTTGTTTCACGCAAATTGCGATAGCCTCTGCTGTTTGTAGCATGCGGTGCTGCGATGTTTTTGGCAATTTATTAGGCACCCGGCAGATGATAGAGAAGGATTCTTCCGCACTGGCTGGCTTTGTGGCCGGTTTGGATCAGATGGTCTGATATCAAACTGTTGTTAATATTTAATCTTGAAGCTTTACTCAGCTGCGACGGAACGGCAGGCGCAGCAATTTCGTTATCACACATGGTTTTTTTCTACGATAAAGGCATTTCACTTATTGAAATCGCCATTGCATGTTAGCTGAAAAGGAAAAAGGAATTTGTTGTGCAAGCCAATCCACCACTTTCCCCAAGCATTCATGTTAATTCAACAGAATAGGTGGGAATAACGCTGGAAACAAGTGGACCAAAAATTCATAAAATTTCACAAATTCATATAATTTTTTATAGTGAAGTGAGTTCTATTTGGGGAATTTCAAAAACCTTAGGTGAATACAAAACCTACTCGTTAGACTTTGTTTTTCTCAGTATCTATTTGCCAATAACTTGTTTAGTAGGATTCTCCAAGTATCTAGTCTTCTGTCTCCGTAGGATAGTGAACATATGAAGTACGAAGGTGGTATAAGTTTAACTGATTTCAAAGACTTTCAAACCCTCTGCTGTAACCCAATATAACCTAGTTTCTAAACGTTGGTGATCATTGAATGTACAGAATTGTCACCGAAGAAAACAGGATTTAAGAGAATGACTTAAATTAGAAGCTTAAATGAATCCCTGTTGATCCCAGTTCTTGTATGAGTAGGTGGTTTTCTCGTAACTTCAAGCGTCTCCACCACTTGTTAACATCAGCCTAGAATACTAATACAAGCTAACAGAAGTACTTCAACAAAGTTAATTAAGTGACATAGCATAGTTTGCTGTACACTATTACTATTATTGTTTCCTTTAGTTCCTAGAGGAACATAGGGCTTCAACCGCACGTCTCTATTGCGTTCGGTTCTCTACCATCTTTTTCACCTGGCTCCACGTCTGCCAACATGATTTCGTCTCCTTTTCACATGACCTCTTCCATGTCACTTCACACTCGCACTGACGACCAACTCGCCGCTTCCCGTTCGGGTTCCACTCGAGCTATGGCCTGGAGTGTGATGTCACTTGATGGTTTTCTCAGAGTATGGCCTATCCACCTCCATTTCTTCCTACATATTTATTGCACAATTGGTTCTTGGTTATACATACTATATGAGAAATATGTCAGAAAAGAATTTCATTTTAGACTCATTCAAATTACAACTTATTGAAGTATCTGCATCTGCTTTTGAAAATGAACTTTTTGGGAGTTTGAAAATAGATTTAAATCCAAGGAATTTTGATAACGTTTCCATATTTTTCATAATACAACCTGAATTACCACTTTAACCTTCTAAATGCAGTGCCAACAAGCACCTTGTATAGACGATAACTACAAAAATGAAAGTAGTACAAAATCAAATCTGCGTCCATTTTTCTATTTTTTTCTTAATTACCACATTAAATCCCTAAAACAAAATACTTTAAGACTTTGATTTTTTTAATTTCCTGTGTTTCGTCTCATATCTTGCTATAGACCACAACATGGAGGAGACTTTTGTCATGGAACCAGGACTAGAATGAGATCGTGTGGAACTGAGGTATGATATCATCTCGTATCTATGTTGACATTAATATTGTTCTATGTGAAACTCTACCAAGAAATAGAAAATCTCTGTTTTGTTTGAAAGACATTTCTTCCTCGATATTTAAGTTCTATCAAAGATAAAACAACATGTGTACACTGATTAAACAATAATAAAGCATGCTTTAGGAATTTCGTGTTGGTGAAGAAACCAGAAGTTAACCAAAAGTTTACAAAACGACTGATGGTATAAAACATGCTACTGAATCATACAAATAAATAGGACCGTGAATGAGCTATAACTTGGACAAGTTTATTCGGCTGTATTTGAGTAGATTAGAGCAATGTGCCTTATAAAATATACATATAACGCTTGTTAACACAGGGAATGTATTGAGAGTAATTTGAAGAGAATGGTCACTCCATTTTTGAGCACTAGTATATCTCTGTGTCAATTTGGTTGATGGAATCCAGGATGTGCTCTGCGTCTCATTTGGAACTCGTCATCTGGATGTACTTGTCTCTCCAAACAGAGACAACCTTCCCCTTGAGACCTGAACTCTATTACTCATACTTTCAAACGCCAGACAGAACGAAATGAGACACCCCTGGATTCCACTAATAGTTGTCATCAAACAAAAGACATCATTACTCAAGTGTGTGTCGGTGGCACAGCAGTTAGGATTGTTGCCGACCATGCACATGGTCCGGGGTTCGATCCTCTGCCAACGCACACATGATATCAATGGTTGGCCTGCAAAATTTGGGATACCAATATCACACGCTGAAAACTCCATACTTGTACCAAAAAACGGTGTGGAATGAAGCTGTCATCAAAAAATAAACAAAAATCAAAAATAAGTGTTGGTTTGTAGGGATCTGAATGATTAGTTACAGGATTTCATCACGAGCTGACATCAGTTAGAGAACCACTGGAAAACCTGGGAGTACTGAACAGCCACTGGATCGAGTCTCAGTGGCATAATGGTCTACGAGTTCGCTTGCCTTGTAACCAGAAGGTCGTGGGTTCGAACTCCTGTGGTGGGTGCGTACTGCTCAAGAGTCCCAAACTAGGATGGACGGGGCACCTGTCCAGTACTCCAAGCTGGTTTTCCAATGGTTCTCTAACTGATGTTAGCTCATGATGAAATGCCCTAACCAATCAAACAAAATTCCCTACAAAACCAATACTTGAAAATTGTAGTATATGCTTAAGGAACTGCCGTACAGTCTGCCTTTCATCCTACATAATGAAACATAAAAAATTTGTTTGATAAACTCTGGCAAATATTTCCAGTTAAAGACATGGTTGTTCTGACGCATATGCAGCATAGTGAGCAATCAATATGACAAAATCGACTTAATTCAGTAACTGACACAACTTTCAGTTCAGAGAAAAATTTTTATGGGTACCCTTTTAAGAAATTTATTCCGTTACCATTATGCCATAAGAAGAAGTTGAGACATAAGAATAGAACTTGTCCACTGCGGTAGAGTATAATTTCATTGTGGGTAAAATATATTATGATCAAGTCTCACAGTGTTATACAGTAATATTTCCTTATGATGTTTCGGACATAATTTATTGCTCATAATCATGTCAAGGTACTACCCACACAACTTTCTAACTTCGTTTATATAATTCCACTATTTTTTATCTCTTGATTTGATTGGTAGTAATATTTCCCATATTTCCGGTATGAGTGATGAGTTATTCCTATTGCATGTGTTGCATGTAGACTCGATGAACAAAGATTCACTAATCAACCTCTCTCTCCGCCTACCTATATTAATTCTTAGAATTTTAACCATCTCATGCCCTATTGTGTGGTTGTGTTAATGCATGCAGTGCAACTGCTGAGCTTTTTTCTAAATTACTCATCTTTTCGGGGTCAAACATTCTTCCCTTAGCTAAATTCTTATTTTCCGACAATCTGATTACCCCCCACCTACTAGTGTGACTTATGTAGTTGACGTCACTCACAGTCATTGCAAGGCATTTTATAAATATGTTTTTTCTAATTGGGTCAACTTACAGGGTCCTTTAACCTACAGAACCTGTCCCTGAGTGTGTTTGTAGGTTTACATGCCACCCAACACGTGTGATAAGAATCACTCATACCGGAAATATGGAAAATACTACAACCAATCAAGTCAAACAATGAAAAATAGTGGAATTATGTAAACGAAGTTAAAAAGTTGTGTGAGTAACTTGATATGATTATGAGCAGTAGTAGATTGTGCTCTAAGTGTGGTCACATCAGTATATTACTGTATAACACTGTGAGACTTGATCAAAATAAATTTTGCCCACAGTGTAATTCGGACAGATGTTAAAAGTATTGGCGAAATGAACGAGGAGTAGAATGGCAGTGATATAAGCAGTTCCAGTTACCTGTGAAGAATAGATAGCCACCTTCATTATTTTTAGGTGTTAATTTACGGTTGCACAAATTACTGTTTTTACAAGTCCCTCCTTCCACAGTGTCACCAGACCATAATTGTTAAAATATAACTATCAAAATTTCCATCTTATCATACAATATTCGAATACTAAATGTTGTTCCCTGTTGTTTCTCTTGATTAATGAAGATGTGTGGGAAGGAAGTGAATATTCGCCAGACATTATGCGATCAAATTGATGGACCATATAAAGGACAACTGAGAGCATATTTTCCTAAACGTGAGTTTATCTATAAGAATAGATTCTATTATTAATTATACAAAAATACTCATTTCCGTAGTTTGAGAAGAATTTATTGATTCCGCGGAGGATTTCATCACAAACTGAAACAATCTATCAAACCTCAATTTTTCAACACTTGCCATGAAAATAATGTTTAGTTTATGCATGATACCCCAGTGAGATCGTAAAGTAAACTTATAATTTTATGAGGTGATTTTTCAAAAACTTCATACATTTATCACCCTTTATGAATTTGAATAAAGCAAGAACAAGAGTTTGTACAGAATAAGATGGTACCATCATTTTAATTTCGTCGGCTTCTCATCAGCTGCTTTCACTACCTAAAGAAATTATCAAGCAGTTTATGGACAGAACAATTTTAACATATTTGGAAGTGCGGTTACTGCAAAAAGAATATTCATTTTCGATAACCTGCTCTTCATCAAGTTCTACAGGTATATATACATAACAGTGAATAAATTAGTGTTATTAACAACATTAATGTTGCTTAAACAACATCGAATCAATAACACTATCAGTGGATTACCTTCCGATAGCATCAACATAACAATACACTGAATGTCAGAAAATTAGGAAAGATGATAATATAATTTCATGAATTTATATTCTCTACTGAAGAGCCAGGTCAGTAGTAGTGGCTAACTGGACCTGCTTCTTTTGCACACAAAGCACTGGTTGTTTCACGCGAATCGCGATAAACTCTGCTGTTTTAAGTATGTGGTGCCTGGATGTTTATGGCTTGGTACAGTGGTGACGGAGTTTTCAAACAGAGACTAGAAGTGAATAAGATTATGAATAAGTAATAAATTGAGTGACAGTATGATGAGTTCAACTCAAATCATATAGTCTTTATTACGTAAGTCCCTGACCGTTGTATTCAAACATTTATTTTTGTTTAAACTTGAATGTTTTGGGGCATAAGCTATGTAAGTGTGATTTCTAAGCACTGTTTAAGCCTAAAGTCTCCTGTCTAGTGACATCATGTAACGTTTCTAGGAATGTTAAAACTGTTTCTGTACATAAACTAACTGATAATTTCTTTGGGCTGTTTAAGCAGCTGATGAGAAGCCAACGAAATAAAAACGATGGTACTATCTCATTCTGCATAAAAAAATATTCTTCCTTTATTCAAGTAAACTTATAATGTTTAATAGTTTCTTAAAAGGCTTTCTTCAGTAGGAAAAATCTAAAATGAATTACATCTTTTGCTAAAATAAGGTAGGTGGTAGAATTTATTTGGTACTTTAACAAGCTATTTGAAAACAATTGACGACCAAGTAGTCAGTGTGATTACTCAGCTTTGACTGCATTCATTGAAATCTCCCGAGTAAGTAATCCCAGCAAAAGTATACACAAAATAATATGCTTATCAAATTCTTCAGCAGTTTTCTCAGTTGTAACATCCCTAACTGCAGCACTGGATTTTCGAATCTCAGAATTCACATGAGTTCCTTCAAGGTTTTAGATACTCCTTGCTGACTGATGAGTGCCAACTAGCACGAAACCTAGGTTCAAGGTTTCCTTCCTATTGTCTCCAACTATTTAATGACAATAATTCAGAGTGCATCGTGATGACGAGCCACCTAGCATGGTGACCACGTTGAAAACATGACTGATAGGATTCAGTTGACAGCAGAGAAAGGACTAGACGCATGACCCTAGTTATTTATAACCTAGTGTCTAATGAAAGAAATAATTTTTGTTCATTTCACGTAGTTTACTAACTACAGAATGACCGTAGGTAACGCAGTGTTTTCTCTTTATTTTACAGAATTTAGTGCTGCTCTCACCTTACTGTTTCTTTTAATCTTCAACGTAATTTTTACATTTCTGTTGATTTAAGACACTGCAAATACACTGAAAAGAAAATAGGTTTAAGTCAGTTTCATATGCTTCTTCAGAGGCTTAGAGCAATCCCATCATCCGAGGAGTTGAATTTGTCTGTTATGCTTTGCCGAGGTTGGAATTCATGGGCCTGCCATTGGATTGGGTCCCAGTGGCTTAATGGTTTACGAGCTCGCCCTGTAACCAGAAGATCCTGGGTTCGAACCCCGGTGGGTGCGTACTGCCTGTGGGACCCAAACTAAGCTGACGAAACAGCTGTCCAGTACTCCCTGTGGCTGGTTTTCCAATGGTTCTCTAACTGATGTCAGCTCATGATGAAATCCTCTAACCAAACAAACAAACAAAATCCCTACAAAAAACAATACTTGAAAAGCTTCATTTGTCCAACACCTTGAAGCTTTCCTACTTTAAATACGAATAAAGTCTCCCACTGATAAGGTACTTTGCTAATGGCCAGATGATAAATCCTGTAAATCTAGAGAGAACGTGTATTTGGCTCTCTCACTTAATTCAAAAATCCTTCCAAAGTTCAGTTAACTGTAAATTAAAACTAACTCAGTGCAATCTTTTTGTTGCCTATAGATGAATATAAGAATGAAGACAATGTTTACTCTTAATGATATCATACTGTGAACAATTAAATTTTTACAGAGAATTCAGTCTCATAGAGACACTAGGATTCTGTATTCATACCTTGTCAAAACAAGTCGAAAGGAATCGTCGAAAACAAATTCGCCTTCCTTTATGACTGTCAAAACAGATGTAATTAGAGACAGCTAGTCTAGGCACTTGATCTTTCAGTTTCGGAATCACAACCGATTGTGTGGAAAATATAAGGCGTAACTTATCAGCATCAAAAGACATATACTCCCAAGCTAACCAATCAAGTCAAACGCCCCCAAGGAAAGCACAAAGAAAATCCCCCGACCATATATAAATAACAACTCAGAAATCACTGCAATACTCTTCAAACCTTTACGAATTGACGTCACACACAAACCAACAAAATCACTTCATTCAGCTGGGTCTGTGTCAACCAAAAGACTCAACAACGAAAGAAGATAAAACCAACATCATTTACAAAATAAATTGTGACAACTGAGAAAAACACTACATTGGCCAAAGTGGACGTCCCCTTCGTCTTCGTATGGATGAACATAAACTAGCCGTCAAAAGACTTGACATCCACTCCTTCATATCGCCTCACTGCTCACAGCCAACCACCACAACAATTCGACTGGGATAACCAGCGTTCAAATATTAGACAGAGGAAACACCAAGAATACTAGAGAATTTTTAGAAGCCTGGTATTCCAGTGAATCATCAATCAATAGACACATCGACATAGACAAAATTTACCAATCGATAAGAAGGAAATCTCACACACAAAGGGTCAAAGTTCAAGTCAAGAACAGTTAGTTCCAATACAAGTAGACTAGAGGATGTGAAAACACACAAAAGCAACTAATCACGATGTTCAAGATCACCCACCAGGAGAGATGACTGATAAACTCGTGGAGAAATCTAAAAGCTCTCTTCAAATTGAAGTATGCGCTGAAGATGTTGCCTGGTAGAGGTCAATGAAAGCTTTGCAAATAGACGTTCTTTAAATCACTTTTCTCAGCTTGTTGCTTATTATTTCATTTGGTATATCACCTCTAAATTCTATCCGTATTTATAGAGAGGCTTTTTGTTAACAGTTACAGGAGATTTCTTTCCTACTTTGTAGGGGAATCGGTGACGTAATTTTTGAATTGAATTTCTAGCATTTATAATACCACTTAAAGTAATATAAATGTATGTGTTCACACACCATTGTGGAAATCAAAGCGCATTGACGAAGCTCTAAAGTAACCCACACGCAAACATACACACACTTACCCTAGACATGACAATATGCCTAAACAAGACCCACATCTACAAAAATATTAGTGACGTAATAACAGAGCTAAATATGCTATCATTTCAGTGAGACTGTTCGCATTTGCGTTTGTATCTTGCCTACTAAATGAACATAAGTTTAGTTAAATGAAGCAAGTCGAGTTTAATAGAACAAATTTTCTAACGGGATTTAATTGTCCTTAACACTTATATAAACATCTTTTTTGTTAAATATGCAGTCTGCTGACCACTAGATACTGGACACTTAGAAAAGTAATTTCTATCCACTCTTACCTACTTCTTCATAAGTCTTTATGCAAATTGTGAATATGAAGAGGGTGTAGATATGCATGCGTCTGTTTTGGATCATTTATAGTCTGTTTTCGCATTGAATTCGAGAAATTCATCAGTAAATGGGAAGGTAGGCGGGAGTAAAATTTAGCATTAAGAGGTAGTTCTTTCCGATGGATTTAACAACGAACTGTTACCAGGAAGATTGAAGATTCTACTTTCAGTTTTATTGACTATACACGCAACTTTAGTGGAATATTCATTACAATAAAGGCTTTTTTGTATTTCCCAATGAATGGAAAACGCAATATAAAGAAAAGAAAAAGAAGAAATATCAAACATTACTGAGACTCTCAAGCAAAATAACTACCCAAAGAACTTCATCAGCAAAATCATCACTGACATTACATATGGTTGAAAACGTATTCTGGAAACATGGACGCCAACAGTTGTCATTCCATATAGAGCGGAGACACCAGACGATATCAGAAGAGTACTCAATAAGCTCGATGTCAGAGTTTTCTTCACAACGTCAGACACACTGAGAAACAACCTTGTCCATGTAAAAGACCAAATCCCTAAGGATGCACAATTTAATTGTGTCTATAAAATAAAATGCTTGGAATGTGATGCGATATACATCGGACAAACATCTCCAGAGGGAAATCAAGGTAATCAGAAGGAATGAACACCTTAGAGTCGCCTCTGTTTGACCACTGAGAAATCCAGTTGAACTAGAAAAGCTTGAAAAATCATCAGTCATAGGTGGTGGTCTACACGCGATAGCGTCAGGCCACAAAACTGATTTCGAAAATATTGAAATCATACAGGAAAATGTCAGAAACAGTTAGGGGGTTTGTTATATGCTATATATATATATATGCTATATATGTTATATGATATATATGTATATATATATGCTGAGATTTGTAAATTCCGGTTTAATAATACTTTGATAAAGCTATTAGCATTAAATAGCGGAACGTGAGTAAAAACAATATCGTTTTGTTTTTCATTCATTGAGAAATACAAAAACCTTTATTATAACATATACACATGTTAAAGAAGATGAGAATAAACCGCGTAAACAACAAAACAATCAAATAAGGCAAGACTCCTCAAACTGAATGGCAAGCTAAAGGAAACACATCAAAACAAATCAACTTCCATTAAAAAGTAATATATAATCTCTCTCCTAAGTATATTTATTCCCGAATATCTAGCTTAAATTCTGAACCGTCATATCAACGACAAACGACCACACTGTTGTGAGAGAGTTCAGATTGTAGCAGCAAACGCAAGTCAGTGAGCTCTGTAGCCAGAACTTTGAAACACATGTTACGATATAACATAGAAGCAAATGTTTCCTTGACAATCTCTGTCAAAATGTTTTAACGTCAATAAAACCATCTACTTAAGTAGTCTGGTGACAGCACTGAGTAAACAGCTAGACTGTTCACGCAAATCGATGATGTTTTCCAGCAGGATGTTGTTACAATAGCACTGACAGCTGTATCCCAGACAAAAAGTATAGAGTTCCTAGAACAATTTATTCTAATAATAATAAAGCGTTTTTTTCAGACAATGTGTCAACAAATATTACAGAAGTTTTCAGCGTATTTAATTCCAAAATATTTCCTCTTCGTACGCGATTCTTATGCAAAGTGATAATCTAAAGCATATCCATTGATGTAGAGTTGTTGCATATGTAGAGACAACCAATTCTGCAAGATTTTTATTTACTTCTTTCAAGAATTGCACAGTGTCTAATTGAGAGCTGATTAAATATGCGCGCGAGTTTAATGTATTGATTATTTAATATAATCGCAAGACTAAAACAATAAGAAATGCAGAATAGTTTGAGCATTTTGATCGATGAAAATTCTGGTAGCCCAGTGGTTTAAGCAGACCGTCGCCTAGTTGATGAGCATAATATTGCGTAATATTTTCTCTTCATCTAGGATTTCTAAGTCGAATAGGAATTTATAGCAATATCATGTGACACACCGTTGTTCTATCTGAAGAAAAAGCTAATTTCTTACGACATCCTTCTTTTGCCTCCAAAAAATGAAAGCCAATTAAAAGTGTGCTTGAGTACATTTTGCAATCCACGAACATAATCAAATGGTTATGACAATAAGAAAAAAAATTTTATGCTTTCTGTTCGTTGGGAATTCAGGTAGCACAGTTTTTTTAAGCAGACCGCCAGTTATCTCTGCTTCTCAACAGTTAAATTTATACATCCTAGGTAATGCATTTCGCTCAATTCAAAACATGCGAGTAAAATGACCTTTTTAACATGAGAGTACAGTTTTTATTTAGCTCATTTGTGCTATATTCATTGAGCTACCAATAAAAAGGTAATAGTATCATTAGAGTATCTATGAATTATCTAACTGAAAATGTCACGTCTACTTTTCTTCATTTTCTCCAATACAGTCGGTGAACCTACATCATGCAATCTAATCTGTCTGTACAACTCACATTCTGTTCCGCATAGTTTTACTTTACCAGATGGTACCCCATGTTATTCTCAAAGAGATGATATTTGCATTCAGGGGAAATGTTGGGTGAGTTGAAGTGTTTTCTTTCAACATATATATATGCAGGTACGTGGATAACGTATTTCCATTTTTCAGGTATTGGCTTGCAAGGATTTCATGTAAGTTGGAGAAATACTGTAAATCGAAGGGTACTGGACAGCTGCTTCATACTAGTTCGGGAAGGTTTAGCAGTACTGATCAATGACCCAGTGCCCGTTGGGTATTTAGACCCTACACTGGAATCCAGTGGAACACGAATTACGTATCCCGCCAATTCTAAATGAATATTTACTTCACATAACTGCAGCGTTCCACAGTTAATTAAATATTCACTCACTGTCTACGAACTTGGAAATTACACGAGTTTTTGAGTCGTCTTGATTATGTCAGTTTTATGAAATTTTTCACGATACGACTTAACCACTAACATCACTGACATCACTGCATTCTGGACTAGATGGATGAATTGTCAACTAGTTTGGTTTCACAATCCAAAGGCCCCAGGTTCGATGCCTGGTGAGGTCGCGGACGTGCACTGATGAAGAGCTCCAGACTGGGATGAAACAGCTGTCCAGAACTCCCCAGTTTTTAGTGATCTCTAATCGATGTTGGCTGGTGATGCACTTTAAATTAAAAATAATTTAGCCCCTACAAAAACCCAGTATCTAAATATCCTAAACATTGTTATGAGTGGTTATTTTTGAGGTTATTGATCTATTGCTTGGCTTTCTTGATCTTCTCATTAGTTCTCGAACTTGTGGAATGAGATCCTAGTCCTAGTTGTACATGTCTTAGAACTATTCGTCTACTACCTACCCTACTCTGCCATTTTTAATAATTAACTGGGCAATTATCTGTACGACAGCGTCGTAGCTGAAGTCTATTGTTATTTGTCGTAATAATTATGCTTATGGTACAACTGTTAAGCACCTCCACAGTCAGCTCCCGACTTTTTGTGTTTTGCATATCAATTTACCGGGATCCTGATGTTGGTGTTATGATGATTTTGAAAACTGTTTTAACTTGATCAAACATTCTGACTATTTAATCAAATAAAAGATAGTCAGCGAAAAGTGACTCATGGAATCATTCTCAGGCCAATTTGCATTAAAAAATGTTAAGATTTAACATCGAAATTCCGTTTTGATTAAAGGTCGGGGCAATGAGATGTGATCACATGGCCAAAGTTTGGTTAAATAACCAAGTTTGATGATGCTATCTGGTTAAAAGTTTTGAGTAGAGTTCACCAAAAAAAATTTTGAATTATAAGGTAGCGACACAGTTAAACAGAGAAACTTCAACAATAAAATGTTTCACTGGTTGACTTAAGTATAAATCTCATCTGCAGGCAGTGTTCAGGGTTTTGGATGCTAACTGCCATAGTCTGAAGTGGTTTCATTGACATACTTTTCAGAAGATTCTTGCCTAACCTGTTGATAAGAGTAAAATTGTAACGACAGAAGATAAGAGCCAGGTAGCAGATTGTTTATTTAGAAAATCAAGAGGTATTTATAGATTTTTATGTATATTATTGTTAGCGGATAAGCAATCCCTTCTGATTGGTTGTTTTCTTGCTGAAAGTTATTCTGTTATCTCTTTGTGGCCGTTTCTCAGAAAATCAGGCTATATATCTGCGAATCATAATTCCACATGTTAACTCCGCTGTGATTTTCTCAAGGTTAAACGTTCTTACTGTTTTTCTCATGACCCTGATTCAAAACGTGAACATTGACATAAATTGTTGTCTACAGTTTTGGCTTGCAGCTAGCTC